>JASDQU010585626.1:10409-50267 GCA_032191745.1 Picea mariana | reverse complement strand
GAAGAATTGCAGAACAATTAGAAGCATACCAGATTTATAGAATAGAGAAGAAGTGGTAAGAATCGATTTATCTGTGTTGTTGGTTATTCAATCATTTATTTATAATCAGGGAGGTAGGGTGGTGCTAGGGAGGACTGTTTTCCTTAGAGGTTCAAGTGGGTGCTTGAACACAGGGAGTTGTAGCTTCCATTTGGTTGCAACCAGAAAAGCTAGGGTGGCAGGGTGGTTCAAGGGAGAACTGTTGTTCTCTATTATACAGGTTGGTGCCTGTGTGAATGGAAGTTGGTGCTTCCATCCAGTCAGTGCTGGAACACTCAGGGAGTTGGTGCTCCCTTCTAGTGGGTGCTAGAGAAACCAGAGAGTTGGTGCTCTCAAACAAGTTGGTGCTTGTATAAGTGGAAGTAGGTGCTTCCATCCAATCGGTGCTGGAACACTCAGGGAGTTGGTGCTTCCTTCTAGTGGGTGCTAGAGAAACCAGAGAGTTGGTGCTCTCAAACAAGTTGGTGCTTGTATAAGTAGAAGTAGGTGCTTCCATCCAGTTGGTGCTGGAACACTTAGGGAGTTGTTGCTTCCTTCTAGTGGGTGCTAGAGAAACCAGGGAGTTGGTGCTAGAGAAAATAGAGAGTTGGTGCTCTCAGCAAGTTGCAGCTTCAAGTAGAGGTTGATCCTAGGGATGCTTTATTGAATGCGATTGAGTTGGTATAGGATGGTTTTACATGGAACCAATGTATTAATTATTGGAGGGTACCTTTTAGATTTTTTGGTTGCCACGAGGTGGGACATATCTAGGCACAATATCGTAGACCCCCATATCAATTCCTACCTTTCAAAAAGATATGGAAAAGGAAGAGTATTGTAGAAGAATGTTTGATCGCAGATGTAGTTTTCGGTTGCAGGGAGTCTTGTAGCTGTCAAAAGGCCCAGTGAAGTGACTCTTCTTGTTAGTCCCTAAAGTTGTCCTTGACTACTAAGGGAAAGCTAGGGCACCTCAGTTATTGCAATAGTTTATGTTTGTAGATTTTTTTTAGGTTTTGGATTGGTTTATAGGTCAAGTATGGAATGAAAGGGACAATAAGAGTTTATGGTTACAAAATCAAGTTTCCACCACTCATACTGAGTCAATGGTTTTCAATATGATGAGCTAGATAAAGAAAAATAGCAATAAAAGAAAAGAAACTGCAAGTTCACAATTTGTTCACTCACAAAGAAAATTCTTGATCCTAAATATCATTCAAAAACAAGAATAAAGTACTTGAATACAATTCATGTAGAAAATAAGCTATCAACAAAATATTTACTATCTTTCAAACACTAACAGGGTACATCAAATGCTTTGTAAAGACATATATGCATTCAAGTAAGATATGAAAGAATATAAGGCAAGATGAGATAGTCTAACCATCAGATAGCCTTTTCCATTGAGTGTATTATGAAGTAGGTTCCAAACTTTACAATCAGAGAAAGTATGTCCTTTAACACCACTAAAATTGAACCCTTGACTCTGTCAACAAATTTATATTTATTCCTAGAGTTTGTTTCAATAGATCCTAAAATCTAGACATAATTCTGATTTAGTCATGATTCTTTGCTAACATATAGGAATCATATTCCATTACATTGATTGCATTACAATTCAAAGAATCCAGTCTTTAGGAAAATGACTTGAGTTCTAAGACTAAATCATGATCTCAAAAATATTATGATCATGTAAAATAGAGGTTTGTTGTAATTGCCTCAGGTAGATGTGATGGGAACTTGGTCTTCGAATCTACATCTGGATTTGGAATTTTCTTGTTTTAGATTGGTATTGAGTACTAAATTTCCTCAATAAAGCTTCATATTCATCTTCCTAACCTTGTTGGTCTCATTCACATTTCTCTTTGTTCTTTTATTTCATTTTTTTAACCTTGTCTTGCAGGTTGTCTTTGTAGAACTCAAGTGATTTCTTTTCATGCTTTAATTCCTTGATTACTAGCTGCAATTTTTTAATATTTTTCTTTGTTGGTGCATCCCCAATTTCTTCTCTGCATCCACCATAGTCTTCGTTAGGTGCATGTATATTGATATCAATGAAAATTTTAGGCTTCTTGGACCTCATTCTATATTTATGTTCATTTGAGGGTGACTCTTTAATGATTTCCTTCTCTGCAAATTTAGAAAAAATTTGTATTTCCTATGTATCTACCTCTGAAAGCTCATGCATTTCTAGAAAATAGGTAGGGTTTGGCTCCATTTTATCCTTTGAATGAGAAGATCCTAGGTCAGGTTCTAACAATTTTTTCTTCCCCTTTCCAGGCTTCTTTGGAACCTCATTTGTTACCTCCTCATCTAAGATAATTAAATTATCTTTATTAAGTGAGGGTTTAAAAATATCTTTTGAATTCAGTCTTAACTTATTTGTTGGTCTGGTCTTGGGCCTATTGGGATAAGTTACAATCTTCTTTCCTTTACCTAATATACTCTGTTTTACTTATGGGGATTTTTCAACAAGTGTATCATCGGTTTCTGCATCAGGATCAGATTTAACTTCTTGCAACTACTCGATCTTCTGTTTAGTCATTCTCATTTTATATACCATGTCAAAACCTGTAAATTCATGTTTAGAGGTAGAGTATCCAGGATCCACCTTGATTTATTCTTCTAGTTGAAATTCAAGTTTACTTTTACTTGATCTAGTTCGTCTAGCCACAGGGGAGGCTTCCTTCAATTTTGTAGATCTCTTTGAAGTACTTCCTTTCCATTTTGGAGATTTAGGTTTTTCTTGTTTTGCATCTTGTTCATCCAACCCTAAATGGATTAATAACTACCTCCACATCACTTGAACATATCTTAGTGCATACATAACCAACATTTTGATCAAACCTTGATGAAATAAACTCTTATGGGCAGTTTGAGGATGAATTTGCACCCTCTTAGCTATTTTGGTCAAACATTTTAATAGGTAAAAAGGAAGACTCATCTTTGTGCCTCCATTTAGATGCATACAAATTCTCATATGATAACGATAAGAATAAGAAAATCTTCCCTCACCTGTTATATACCTCTAGAACATTGTAAAAAAATCTCTCCATTTTTCCTTTAACTATTTACTCGGGATTCCTTGACTCCAGTCAGGATCATGGTGTTTTGGTACCAATTTTTTTTTGTACAGGTCTGTAGATAACTCACCTTTATTCCACTATCTCTCACTCTACATAGGTAAGTGACATGCTACCCCAATCGAGTGCTATGTAACATGGATTAATACTTTTCCCACCTGAGTTTTAAAACTATCAAAGTTTTGTGTGAACAACATCAAAACCTCCTCATGGTAACCCTAGAAATTACAACAGAAGTTGTACCAACCTGCATTGATGATTTTTTTCATAATATCAGGATATGCTTCCAACAATTCACCCCCTATCAGTTCCAAACAGCTAACCTGACCACTTTTCTTGGGAGCCATTACACTAACTACAATTTCTGTCAAAATGCTAGGGTTTCAATTTGATTGAGCTTTAGAAATTCCTGCACATGCAACTAATATAGAAAGTTTCATTCGGCTGCAAAATGTTGTTAGGCTCCCAATCTAGTTATGCAAATTCATTTTCAAAATTAAATCATAACTTTAAGTGCTTCAGATCGTGACCCAAAACTGAGCTTTAGTGGATGCATTAACAAGTAAATACTTGTGTTCATAAAATGATATCCCTATATTGAATCATCAATTTGAAAATAGTCACCATGACTGTACGATTCTCTACATGATTGTATGGATGATCTTGTGATAGTTAACATGGTTTTCGGGACCAATACACATTAAAAAATGATGGGTTTAGGCACTACAAGAATGGTATCATTCTTGTAGTGACTTTGTCTCTCTTTAAGCTTAATAAAAATTTTAAAATTTGACTAGCATTTCTGGTGGGACATGTTATAGCACAAGTTGCAGGTTGGGAAAATCCCGACCCAACCATAAAAGAAAGTGCTACAACTTTGGAATCCTACACTGAATGTCACCTTGATGTAGGTCCCACACTTCAAGGGTGACTTGGTCACTCTAGGGAGGTGATCTTGGTGACCCTGGGGGGAATGAGATGGGGATGGATAGAGATGGAAATGGAGACCCTAGAGGTCAAATCTAGATGAAGTGATATGTGGAAATAAATTCCTTGTAAGTCAAGTGATTTTTTCCTCAGAGGTATAGTACTTCTCCGTATATTGTACCTTCTTGAGACACAAGAAAATCCAACTTGCAATGATATATGTTAGTATGGATCATCAAGTTAATCTTGTTTTCCCTAATTTATAGCAGCAGATGGCAATTCATATCAGCAATTAAGACATTCAAATCAGCGTGTAAAGCATAATATCAATCAACAATATCATCAATGAGTATGATAATCAATTATGACTGAAATGGTACTTTGAGGATAACCAAAGCAAGTTGTTGTAACATGTATTTTATGCAGAAAATTTTAGCCTTATGGATGTAACATTCATTCACTTTTATCATGAAATTACACCATCAAAATATTCCAACAAGTAGCCCAAAATATGCACCCTAGTTAGTAGAGTTAGTGTGCAAAATTTAGGAGCTAGTCTAGGGTTATTTTAAGAGTTAAGAATGAATTAGTAGCTAGGGTTATGCAACCCTAATGGTTGTAGGTTAAAATTTATAACAGAAATTTAAGTAGTGGGAGATATGGGATTACCTAGTAGGGGAAGACTCCTCTCAATGTGGAAAACCAACTCTAAGCAAGAGATATTTCAAAAGACAAAAAATCACGTTTCCCAAGGCAATGATTTTATATCTCCAATGTAAAAAATAAATGACTAGTTCCTTTACTATTGGGTTAATGGAGTCAAATAAATGAACTAGAGATTCTACTTCCTTAGGGGTGTAAATCCTCTTACTTCCCAAGGCAAGTATCTCTAGTTAGGGTTTGAGAATGAGGGGTGTAAATCCTCTTACTTCCTCAAACAAACCCTTGCAAAATCAATGAAATTTAAGCAATAAATGATAGAGACTAGAGTGGGAGTGTAAATACTCTTACTTCCCACTTAGCTCCTAGCACAACAATCCTTGACTTGAAAAAATGATAGCATAAGAGTAAAATACCATACCAAAATCAAGAAAGATGCTAAGATGATCCACCATAAAATATAGAAAGCATTCATCCAAGGCTAGCGCCTCACTCCTCCATCAACCATTCAAAAGAGATAGCCATAAACATGTGCACAAAATACAAATATAGCCACGAAAATTTCAGATCAAGTCCTCTCACAAGAGGGAGAGTTATGTTCAAATGAGATCTTATGATCCCTTATTTATACAAAATTTCACTAAGGTGACTTGTCCATATATTAAGGGGTAAACCACAAGACTAGGGGTCAACAACCCTAACATTACCCCCTTTAACAAAGTAATATTAAACAATTCATTTAAAGTTTCACTTTTGCACAAATAAAAACCCTAATTTTACTTGGACGTCACCCCTTTAGGGGATGTTTTGCCACTTGGGACAAGTCGTTGGTGTTGGAGAAGCTATGGTAGGCCTCCAAAGGCCACATGCCAAGCATCTATGGAATCTCCTCATGGCCAAGGCCTCATCATCCTCAAAACATCCATGTGTCAATGTGTGGAAACACCACCACCAAACCCTAACCCCCAAGTACGACATCAAGCTCAAAAGGAAGACATTTTTCCCCTTCCAGGGAAATCGTTTGGGATTTGAGGGTTGGGCTAGGTATTCCACATCATATTCTAGGCATTCAATTCTTCATCTCTATGATCCCGCATGTGGATCTTTGTCATCCAACTCATGGGATTACAACCCCATGGAATCCCAAGCTAGGCTTGTTCTCCCAAAACTGTCCACCAACTAGGTCCTCCGAAGACAAAGGAGCACGCCCTCTAAGGATCTCAAGTCATAACATCATGATAAGTGAATCCAATCAATAAATGAGCCACCTAAGCATGTGCATCAAATATCACTATATCAAACAATTAATTTCTCAAAGACATTACGCGACTAGTCAAGCTTGAATATGGGAGGGTTGATGAGGTGTCCTATTGGGTATATCTTTCCCTAGGTCAAGGAGAGTTTCCAAGAGATCCCTCTCTGAGCCATGCAAAGTGGATGAAGTGGTTGGGGTCAAAACTCAATGGGCATAAGGCTCATTCCATACAAGGGTTCATAGTGTCTCATTCATGGGTTCCTTTATAGAGGGTTGTGTGGTACCTTCTTCCACAATGCAATTTTTCCAAGCCCATTAATTTCCATTCTTTTATTCTTTCATAATTTTAAAGAGAGGTTGAAGGTCACTACCTTGTCGTGGTGACTAGATAATGGCAATGCCACCCATAAACACCTAGTGCAAATGAGAAGGTTGGCTCGTGATGAGACCCCCTTTCTCTTAGCCATGCAACTGAGATCCATTACCCTAGTTTGGTGACCACATGATGGAAATGTCACACCACTAGATATTCATGGACGTGATAGGTTAGCTTGTGATGAGACCTCCCATCCTTCAACTAACCTTTTAAGCATTATTTATTATATTGTGGGTCCCATTTACTCAAAGACAAGTGTCTCATTTCTTTCTTGGGTGAAGCATATGGAAGGTTCATACACAGATTTTATCTTTTACCCAACATTAATCCCTCTAGGCCTTCATCCCCTTCTTCCCATAGAATGAGGGACAATCCCTTCTTCGGTCAATACACCCTAAAATCACAAGAGATAAGTAAATGGAGGGGAACAATGATGGAAAGTGGTAATTATGGTCGAGAATGGTACGATGGATCTTTAAGGGAGTTCCTAGTAGCAAATCCCCAAGGAATACCACTTACTAGAGCACAATGTCAACCACCAAGGTCAAGCAGGGAAAAAGGCATAATGTCCAAGCATATATCTTGAAATATAGAGAAATATAAGATACACCATACTCAACTGGCTTAAATATTGAAATGATGTTCATCATAATACTAACTTGTACCTCATGGAGCAAGGCCCACTGCCTTCTGGAAGCTAGCTGATGTGGTGGATGCCATCTGGAAATTTGTGACCATCTGTGGTGGTGAGAGGGGTCTGCAACTGTGCAAAAGGGTATTGTTGGTCATGTAGTCTCTCGAAACTCCATATCTGCAACCTAAGGGCCTCGAGACATAATCTCCTTAGTTATCCAAAAAATGGGGATAACAAGACATAGTCAAACCATGCAAATATTCAAATCTATCTTACTAAAATCTTATGAAAATGAATTCAAGCAAGGCAAAAACACCCAAAAATTATAAAAGACAAGTGTATAGGGAACTTGATACAAACAAATGTGTTGAGGAAAAGGTATGAAACACCTTACTCAATCATTTTCAGATCTTGCCTGGCTAGGACAAGATAGTTGGGAATGTCACTCGAGATTTATAGCCTCAAAAACATTCACTCAATCCGCGAGTATTAATTACAAGGATTAAGGTTGGTTTTATAATTTCTATATGTTGCAATGTAAAATAAAATTTATACAAAGCTATTGGAATGTATACATATTTTACAATAAATAAAACATGGAGACCAAAAGCGAAAAGGGGAACCAAGTCATGAAATCATAAGTATGAGACAGAAAAACAATGTGATTTTATTTCATTATGAGATACCTGATGGGTGTTCTATATGTACTAAAAACACACTAAAAACCCTCAATTAAATTTTCAACCTGGGGTAAGTAAACTTAGAGTTGTAGAAATATATATGCCAAGGTAGAAGGGCTGGTAGTATAGTCTAACTAAGGAAGTGGCTATCTAAGGGATAATCTATTCAAGCAAAGACTACTAATGATCAAAACCCTACTAAGAAATTCAAACTATTTACCCTAAGTAACCTTTGAACAAAGGATCGATGGATAGTTATAAGAAAACAAATGAAAACCCTACTTAAAACAAACTAACCGAATCATAACAATAAGCAAAAGCAAGTTATTCATCTAATTAGCAATAAAAAAATACTTTAAATAGCCTACTTAAATCCAATAAGCAATTATCCTATGAAAGAAAGAAAATAGACAAGCAAGCAACTAACCTATTAAAGCAAGTAAACAACTAACTAGCCTAGGATGACTTCTACAACAAGTAAACTAATCAATAAGCGACTAATTAAACTAAGAAACAAGTGAACTCTATTCTTAAACTAAAACTATTTCTAATTTACAAAAGGAAATCTACTAAATTGAAAGCAAGAGGAATTAACAACTAATCTTTAATCTATGATAAGCAAAATATCATTTAACCTACCAAAGAAAAAGACTATCTATCCTACAACAACAAGAAAACTATCTTCTAATCTATGAAAGCAAGAAAGCTATCTTCTAATCTATGAAAATTCAAATATAGTGTTGATGGTTGTGTGAATGTCTCCGGTGTCTTATAATATCACGATGGCACTTAACAATGAAAGATAATTCAAGAGGGATAAACTTGATATTGACTTCAATAGAAAAGTGAAAAGTGTGAATTATGCAATCCAGTGAGAACTTAGCCATTATGAAAACAACATCAATTATTACTCATACATTAATCATCAATAGTTATAAAGAGATTATGCTATGAAATTCAATTTCACCCTATACTACGTAAGAAAATTCATACTATACTAAATTCAATCATTAACTACAAATTGAAATTGCAACCTAATTCTAAGAAATAAATTGTATGAAGTAAGCTAAACTAGTTCTATTTAATAATTCAAATTGCAAAAAGAAGAAATACTCATAAACAAAAATTAAACATTATTCTAGCATATGACAAGTAAGAAAATAAGTTAACAAATAAATAAGAAAAAACTAAATAGTTATTGAATAAGAAATATAAAAATGAAAACTAGAACTAATACTATCCATCCATCGAAGCTCTGTCAAAGAAAGCATGAATTAAAATTCTGTTCTAAAACTCTTTTTTAAACTCTATTTTAAACTATGTTTCAGCATAAAGAAAGTCTAATCTATCATCTAATCACACATGGGGTTAGTGTCTAAGCTTGCAAGCTGGCTTCTACTAACTAAAGAGTTATTGCATATTAACAAGATTCTTCATAATAACCTGCAAAACTAAATTAAACCAATTAAATTATAAACAACAATTTATACAACAAAGAATCAAAATGACAATTCATGTATAGGAAAAGAAATAAAAAGACATCTACGCTATCTAATTCACAAGCAAACTCATAGGATAGTCACCCAGACTATTGGTGCCCCCCCCAACAAGTCGTGGTTACTCTTCAAAGGTGCACCACGAACTTCAACAACACGAATTCGCCATTAAAACTAAAAACGCAGTCTTTACACAATTTTGGCAAATGAAAATGGAAAAACAGAGCTAAAATCGTCTTTGTCTCTAACTCTCTATTCCTTAACTTCTTAAATATTATCTAACCACTGAGGTGGTATTTATAAGTTTTACAAGCTGAGAGGTCGACCACTGGAGGGTCGATCCTCTTCTAAAAATAACAAATTGCATTTAAGATGCCCTAACTGCCAAAATGAGGTGAGCCAATAATCTCCCAACATAACAACCCAAATCGAGTTGTCAAGAGTTCAGTAGCTGGAGGCCATGAGCACGAGAAAAACCCATGTCTCTGATTCGCCCATCACTGGCCGCCAATACCATAACCGCCAAATCGCCCATCGTTTTCGTGTAGGACGGAGTGTCGGATGGAGTATCGAAATGAGTGTCGAATGGAGTACCAGACTAAGTGCCAGAAGCAAAAACAAGCTGCGATTTTTCCTTGTGACACCAAAAATGTGAATTAGATTCCTCGAAACATAAAAACATGTTGAATTACACTCAAGATCATCATAAAACATGAGTTATGCATACCTGGTGTGGATCATAGTGATTTGACACAAAAGATCTTCAAAAACTTCTTCAAAACATGAAAATGCATATACACATTCAACAAAAAGGATCTAATTAATGTCATAAAATCGATCATATCACAGGCCCAACATCACCCCACACCTATGGTTTTGCAGGTCCCACTGCAAACAAAAAGAAATTATCCCTCATGACTAAGCTTGCTGAGGAGGATCAACTTTAAAAGCTTCTCCTTCTTGCTGTGAAGACTTTGCCTTATGCTTCTTGTGTTGCTTCAGTTGTCATCTGAGGGTGTGGTTGGATTTGGTCATCTCATCAACCAATCGTTGAAGGGAATTTACCTTTGCTTGGAGGACAACATTATCATGGTGGAGATGTGTGTCTATTGTCTTCCTTTCTTCCAATTGTTGCATAAGTTGAAAACTCTCTTTTTGTAGCTTCTCAATGGCTGGAGCAGAATCAGTTATCTCGAAGGAAGTCTTAGATCCTTTGAAAGATGTGGACAATCTATCATTTTTAGGATCCGAGGTAGGAATTGGTGAAGTAGGAGTAATAAGGGGTAGATAAGGAGATGTAGGTTCTGATTTTTTCTTTCTTTGGGGCTCTAATTCATTCGCAGAAACTTCCCTAAGTCTCTTGTGAGGGCTCTCAAGATCGGAAGACACTTGGATAGGGTCTAAAGTACGTAGGGGTTTTGCATAAGGTTTTTCTCTTGTGCTTCGGGTACTCTTTCGAAAGGGTCCTTTATCAAATTGATTGGCTCCTCTCCTGTTTGTGGGAATTGTAGGAAAGTCTTGTTGAATCACTTCTTGGAGATTTTTAGGTGTGGGATCAAGAGATATTGAAGGAATCCGAAGATTAGCAATAGGCTTCCTTTGATCTTTACTCTTGGTATTTTTACCCGATGAGGATGCAGGGGTGTCAACAAGCTTCTTGAATTGTTTTGGTAAAGAAATGGTTTGTACAAGGGGGTTTGGAGTCCTTGGAGAGCGGGGCTTGGATGGAGAAATGCTCCTTAAACAAAGTGTCTTTTTTCCAGTCTTAATTGTCAAGTGAGGGTTTGCAAATTGATAGATGAATGAACCCCAAGTTTTCCACTGTTTCTCTAATTCATCTAGAACAAGGAGTTTGATTAGGCCATGGTGAAAGAGGTTGTTGTGGGGGTTAGTTACATTCTTTCTCACTTGAGGGACATCTTCTCCAAGTTCTTTATAAAGTAGAAGGGAAAATTCAAAGGTTTGTTGCACTGAAAATGAGCTAGCAATTTAAAATGACAGGCTTTGAAAGTGGAATATATACCTTCGCATGTGATCAACCTGGTGATGACTATGAGAGGGTTGATCAGTTCCTCTTTTATCCATTCCTTTGAATATCCTTTTTCTCCTGAGATGTTCTGGAATTTGAGCTGAAAAACCCTGTTATAGCTTGAGTGCAGTAGCTGGTGGTTTTTGAACCATCTATCTCCCACTCTTGGAAACTTCGTGGCTGCAACAATGGATTCTTATGAGACCCAAAAGGTAAGAGAACCCATGCGCATTGTCTTCCCATCAAAACTAAGGGAAAATTGCACTGAGATGCCATCATCATGGCCTTGCAAGTGGGATAAAAATGCCCCCCAACCTGCGCACAAAAACACCTCCCTGCATTGTGAAAACTCAAGAATGGCGAAAAGGTCTGTGTAGGAAGAGGGTTCATACCTCTTGGGCATCATGATTATGTGAAGAAATAAGAAGAGGCGAAGTTCACCAAGATAGGGTGCGATTTGGGTCAAGGAATGGCACAAATTGAGCAAGGTCCGAGCGCAATTTGAACAGGGGAATGAATGATAGAGGTTGAGCGTGTTCTCTAAAATAGGGGCAATGCAAATGGTAGAGGTGAATTGGGATAATAGGTAACCCAAGCCCATTTTTGAATGTGCCTAGGGAGGAATTGGTTTCACACATGCACACACGAGTTGTCATGTGTGAGCAATTTCGAATTTAAAGGCACATTTTTGGGGTCAATATTAATGATGCACAGTTAGATCAATGTCCAAGTATTTTGACTTGGACATTTGATCATGAACATGTCTAAAGTTTACATCCTCACTCTTAATTTCCTTCAACGAATTTGATTAAATGTCATTGATTCCTAGTTATCTGGAATTGTGGACAGTTACTGGTGTGTAAATTCATATGGCACTTTGTTCAAAACCTCATACGGTACTTCATACGACACCTCATACATAAATTCACATGATAACTTTGTGTTAAATACATTTTTACCTCCTGTAATGGATAGCTTGCAATATTGCAATGGTTTTGACAGTCACAACGATTAAGAGCAGAGGCAGAATGTTCCATTGTTTGTTGATTTTGCCAACATGCTCACTCAATCCACTTGCATAGAACATGTAATGTAAAACCTACAATGAACAACCTGTAACAAAAATGAACCAATAAAGTGGTTTGTTAAGTATATGTACAACAATTTATAGCACATAGGAGATTAACATTTTAAAATAAAATGACTGCAGATGTAATAACCTGTATCATGAAAATAATACAATTTTTTTTACAAATTTTTACTTCTTTAGGCAATGATCATTTGTCAACTCATGAACCCCTCCCCCACACCTAAGTATTGTGACACCTCACAATTAAAATTATAGGAAACCAATCAGTGCTCCCAATAGCCAAAGATTTACAGTTTGTAAAGTGTAAAGATAAATTTCATAGATTGGTCTGATGCGACGGTTATAAGATGGCCCCACCTATAGGATAAGAGATCCTATATATAGATAAGAAGAGGTAGGCAAGAGAGTTTCAAGATAGTCTCAGAGTTAGTTCCCAATGGAAAGTTTATGGATTTCATTAACCTTAGCTTAACCATACATACTTCATGTCAGCTTTGTCTGCAAGTAATGTCGTACATCAGGACAAGTTTTAAATTTATTATTATTATTTTTTTAGATTACCATCCTCGCTAGGTAGAATTCCCTGCTGCCAGCAAGCCTATTCAATACTTCGACGGGTTTACCTAGTCATACCACAGGCCAGTACCCACTGTGAACAGACCTGTTCAGTATCCCGACGGGTTAGCCTCTTACAGCCTCAGAGACTGGCCCTCCATCTTTTAAGATTTTAGTATAAGATTGCTTTATGCAAGAAGATGGGGGGACAACTCTGAAAACAATTTTTCTTTCTTTTTTTTCCAATTGGGATGGTATTTATGTTAGAGGATGACTTTCTATTATATTACTTAGTGATTGTCCTGATGTAAGGGGTACTTAAGAGGACATGGCCTATCTAAATATATGATATAATCAAGCTATTTAGTGTGTAGTGGACGGTACCATTGAGAAAGAACATATAGGTATCTCTAGGCTCAACTCGCTTTCTTCTTTTGTAGTTATTGTGATGTTTCCATGACTAACCGCTAATCAGACCTCCTTGTTACTTTTTAATAAAGATACTTTACTGACTTACTCTGGTTTCTTGGAAGAAACTGTACGAGATACCTCTAATCTTGATGGTTATGGTATCACTTCCTTCTACAGTGGTGAAGAGTTTCAAGAGTAACTATTTTGGAATGCCTTAAGAAAATGTTTTTTTTTGCAAAAATATGGCTAATTACAACAAGTCAATATTCATTTGATGCTTAGTAGAAAACAAAATTCAAGTGTAACAATGTTTTGAAGAAAAATCCTTCTTTTATATTTCCTTGAAACTGTCTACTCCTGGTGAAATAATTACTTACAGAAATCTCTAGAATTTCTTTAAGAACAAAATTCAAAAACTATTTACATATGTACAACAGTAAATTCAAAAATATTTTCGAGAACAAGGGGGGACTTCCCCATCTACTAAGGCCAATGCCTTGTCAGTTGACATGACCTGTAGAAAATCCTCTTTGGAAATGGGCTTATGATAAAATTTGAGTCGGTGTCCATTTACTACAAAGGAGACTTGTCCATCATCAATTCTTTTGATTTTTACAGACCCATTGTCATATACAGTGTCTATGTCATAAGGGACCAACCACTAGGTGGTGAGTTTGCCTTTGAAGGTTTTAAATTGGGAGTCAAACAACAAAGCCCAGTCACCAGGTTGGAAGTGTTTCTTCTTAATAAACTTGTCATGCCACTTGCTCCTCTGGTTTTGGACTAATATTGTTCCTTGGATGGCATCTTTCCTGATCTCATCCAACTCATTCAATTGTAGGGATCGTTTCTTCTGAGCCTCATCCAAGTTCAATCCCAATTCTGCGGCAATACGGAAGGTCCTTACTTGGAATTATATTGGTAGAAGTACTTGTTTCTCGTACACTAGATCATAAGGGGTATGCCCAATGGTGTTCCTCCAGGTGGTTTGATATGCCCACAAAGCCTCTGGAAGCCTATCAACCCAATCCTGGAGATGTAATTGAATAGTCTTGGTTAAGATAGCTTCCATAACTTTGTTTGTAGATTCTACCTGACCATTGGCTTGAGGGTGGTATGGAGAATATTTACAGTGTTTAATTCCATATTTCTCTGTTAGCTCTCTCATCAGCTTGGAAGTGAATTGAGTGCCTTGGTATGTAACAATTTCATGAGGGATGCCAAAGTGGGTAAAGATGTCTTCATAGATGAATTTGACAACAGATTTTTCTGTAGCCTTGAATAGGGATTTTTCCTCTACCCACTTGGTGACATAGTCTATACAAACCAAAATATATTTCTTTTTACAGGACATGGGTGAAATTGGTCCTACAAATTCAAGGGCCCATTTTTTGAAGGGTTCTATCATAACTTGGGCATGCAAGGGAATTTTTTCAGTTGACGTAGGTCTTCCCATCCTTGGGAAACTATCACAACTTCTCACATACTTGGAAACATCTTTAAAAATGCTAGGCCAATAGTAACATGAATGCAACACCTTATATGTTGTGCGTTTATCAGAAAAATGACCACCACATGGTCCATAATGACAACTTCGTAGTATTTCTGGTACCTCTTCCTCTCAGACACATATAAAAATAATCGAATCAGGACTTGTGCGAAAAAGGTCATGACCAACCCAAGAGTAATTAGCACTCCGTGTAATAATTTTACGCTTTTCATGAGGTGACAAATGAGATGGTAACTTCCTAGTAGCTAGATAGTTGCCATATTTGCAAACCACGGGGTATACCCAGAGAGAGAAAAAAGATGTTCATCTGGGAAACAATCATCTACAAGGATATCATCATCCTCATTTTTTATTTGTGAAAGAAAATCAGCTACCACATTATCATTTCTAGGCCGGTCAAGCACAATGATATTAAATTCTTGCAATAACATGAGCCATCTAGTCACTCGACCATTAGTTATGGGTTTATTCATGAGAAATCTAATGGAGGAATTATCTGTATGTACAAATACCTCGTAACCTGTAATGTAATGACAAAACTTGTTAATAGCATGAACAATTTCCAAGAATTCCTTCTCGGTAACTATGTAGTTTAACTCAGCAGGGGACAAGTTATTTCTCACAAAATAAATGGCATAGGACTGCTGGTCCTCTTTCTACCCTAATACTCTTCCTATTGCGGTGTCAGAGGCATTAGTGGATATATGAAATTGGAGAGTCCAATTGGGTCCTCTAAGAACTGGTGCCACATACAACTTAGCTTTCATGGTTTCAAAGGAAGTTTGACACTTCTCAGTCCATAAAAAATCAACATCTTTTATTAACAATCCAAACATGGGTGCAAAAACCTTTGTAAAATTCTCAATAAACCATCGGTAATATCCGGCATGTCCAAGAAATCTTCTCACCTCTTTCTGAGTCTTGGGGGGTGGAATTCTAACGATAAACTCAATCTTTGCAGGATCGACTTTTATCCCTTCAGATGAAACATGATGTCCTAGAACCACTGCTTCAATTAACAACATTTTACATTTTCCATGACTTAGAGACAGGTTCATTTCTTGGCATCTGATAAGGAATTTTTCTAAGTTATCTAAGGCTTCCTGGTAAGTGTTGCCATAAACTGTGAAGTCATCCATGTAGACCTCCACACAATCATGAATAAGATCAACAAATATCCCTAGTATTGCTTGTTGAAATGTGGCAGGAGCATTACATAATCCAAATGGTAAAACCCTATAGGCATAGGTGCCCCAAGGAAAAGTAATGGTAGTCTTGTCTTGGTCCTCGGGTGCTATGAGAATTTGATTATACCCATTGTACCCATCTAAAAAGGAGAAATAATTCTTTCCAGACAAGGTATCCAGAACTTAGTCAATGAAAGGAAGAGGAAAGTAGTCTTTCAGAGTGGCTTTGTTGAGTTCTCGGAAATCAACACAAATTCTCCATTTCCTGGTTACTTTCTTTGGAACCACTACAAGCGGGGATACCCACTTACTATTGGAGATGGGATAAATAAATCTGACATTTAATAACTTTTGGATCTCCTCCTTTACTATATATTTAAGTGTTGGGTTCATCCTTCTCTAGGGTTTCCTAACAGGTGTTACCTCCCCCTGGGTATATATCTGATGGATACATGTGTTAGGATGTATACCCTTCATGTCAGTGTATTCCCAGGCGAATGCTCTTGATTTTTCTTTAAGGATACATACCAACTGTTTCTGTAGGTCTGCATCTAGCCCAGAGTTTATATGTAGAAATTTCCCTGGACTAATCTCATAGGGCATAGTATAAGACATGGAAGACTCATCTATCTTGAAGATAAAAGATGTCGAATATAAAATGGATGGGTCCAATTGTTCCTGAAATTTTCCCCTAAACATGTACTCAAATTGGGGAAAATATTGTGGAAAATCCACACATGTGATAGCAGAAATAAACTGGTTTAACACATTTTCCGTTGTGTTCTCCTGAAGTTCCTAGGCATGGTCACTTGGAAATAAAAGTTCTTCCCAGTCCTCATTGTCGTATGGACATTCAAGCCACCATAGATTCTCCATGATAGGTTGAGATGGAGGGTAAATTGTAAGCTTCTGGATATAGATTCCATTTGAGATGGTCATTTCTCCTTCTCTACAACCAATAAATGCATTGGCTGTGGCTAGCCAAGGTCTTCCCAAAATGTCGGGATGGCCTTTGGTAGGATCCTTTGAGTGAATGCCAAGAAAATATACTGGGTATTCCCATGAGGCTAAAGTAACCATGATATCATCTAAAATTCCTTCAGGTATAACCCTGGTCTTATCTGCTAATTCCAAAATTGTCAGGGTAGGCCTAAGAAGAGGTTGTAACTGTAATTGTTCCAAGGTATTAGTAGTCATAACATTTATGGCTGCCCCTAGGTCTATGAGAGTGTTTCCAATGGAGACCTCATTAATGGTTATGGTCACTATGGGGTTTCCTGGGTTTCCATATTTTGCTAGTTTTGGCTGCTCTAATATGTACTCAGAAAGTCCTCCTACCAAATGTACTTTAGGAGGATCCTTTTTCTTCCTACCTGGCTTCTTAATACACAATTCTTTGACTACCTTACTGTATATTGGATTGTATTTAATGGCTTGAAGCAGGGGAATCTTGACACAAATATTCTTCAATTCATTCAAGATGTCAAATTCTGGTCGGGTGGTAGGTTTATCGATTAACAATATGTATGGATAAGGAGGGGCCTTCATAATTTGTGAAGGTTCATTTTGGGGAAGCTTGGGTTCTTGATTCTTAGGAATAATAACATCTTCCCACCCGGTGTCATCTGTGGGTTGTTTGGTGGTTTCTTCTTCTTCTTCTTCCTGGATGACTACTGAAAGTATCTGTTTATCCATAATTTTTTCTGATCTTAGTTGAATTTCCTCTAATGGAATGGGGGTAATGACATATGTCGATAAATACTGCATCTCAACATTGTGAAGAGGTTGAGGGGACTTATTATTGGGATTCAACACTGGTTGTGCTGGTAATAGTGTCAATCTCGGGGAGTTTGCATTCTGATATTGTAGCGATTGTTGTTATGTAATAGGAGGTAAAAGTGGTGGAACAAAACCTGGCAGAAGTTGTGGAGTATTCAGTGGGATCTGAGGATAAGGATGGTTGGACATAGGGATAGGTGGAGCTTGAGGGTTTCATTGGTTATGTCCTCCTCTCCATCCTTGAAGCCAAGGATGTTGATACTGTGTAGACCAGTTTTTCCAACCTAGTGAGTTCCATTGTTGTTGTTGTTGATAATAGGGTGGAACTTGAGATTGTAGATCTGGGTATGTGGGATGGTTCCTAGGCTGCCATGGCCTCCTAGGTGCATACAAAGACTCCCTAGGATATCCACTCCTATAGATGGCTAACAAACCGGGCAATGATGGACATTTCTCAGTTGAATGGTCTTCTATGTAGAATCCACAAACTGAAATATTATCTAATAGGCATTCCCTTGAGGAATGCTTCCTTTTTCATTTTGGGCAATATATGCTCATTGCTGCATTTTCCTCCTCCTGTTTCTTTTTAATATTTAGGGTGTCAAAATGGGAACCTATTGTGCTTAAGATATTTGTTTTGAAGTTCTCTAAAAGGTTCCCTATCTTTTCTCTTGTGATACCACTTGAACTAACTGGTTTTAAGTTTCTATTATAAGGGTCTCGAACATTCTTTCCTCTTTTAGCTCTACTCCTTGAGTAATTCTTACACATTTCACATATTTCGACAAATAGATTATGAGAGATGTCACCTAATTCCATCAGGTTAAGCATCTCTAGGTATTCTTCTAAAATTCCATTAAGGAAAATATCCCTAACTGCATCCTCTGGGAGGTCATGGTATTTTGATTTCTGGGAGATATAACCAAATCGTTCCATATAATCCTCGAGGGTTTCATCTTCTAACTGTTGGATTTTGAAAATATCGTTACAAGATTCTTTGGTGTTGTAGTAGTCTTGGTATTTCTTAATAAATATATCTTTCATGGCTTCCCAAGACCTAATGTTGGATTCTCCCAACCCCATGAACCATCTTAGTGCGGAGTCCTTGAGGGTGGCAGGAAAGAGTTTTAGTTTCTGGGCATCCTGTAAGTAGTTGTAGCTTCTACACAAGATGTCAAATTCAAATAGGAAGGTATCTGGATCTTCACTGTTTTTTCCATAAAAGGTAGGCAGTGCTGAGAGAGGAATATTCTTCATGCTGACATTTGGAGTGGTTTCCAAAATTGGAAACCTGAAGGTAGTTTTGGTTTGGTTTCCATCTTCTTCTTCCTCCCCGTGTCTTACATTGTTATGATCCTCCTGATCATCCATATTGGTTTGGTTTCCAAAGAGAGAGTACCTAGGTGGTTTTATCTTTGAAGAGAACAAGGTTTACCTTTGATGGAAAGGTCTTCCTACTGATTGGATGTCTAGGACTCTACTTGAACTGGTTGAGACTATTGGTGCCATGGTTTTTGTGTCAGTTTGAGAGATAATTACATTGGATGAACTACCAAACAAAATATTCACCTGTTTAGGGTATATAATGTTCTCAAAGTTAGAATCTTCTGGTGGTGGTGTAAAAGAAAAGGTTGTATTGTTTGGTTCTATGGAAGACTTGAGTGGTCTTGCCTCCTGTCCCAATATGACTGATTCTTCAATTTCTTGTTCTATAGTGATCCCTGTGTTAGTCTCTTCAGAGACTATTTTAGCTCTTTGATTTGAGCTAGCTCTTGTTTTTCGGTATCGGTCTGTGGAGATTTATGAGTGGAATGGTCCTTCCCCCAAAAATATTGGAAGGAACCTTGGTTGAAAGGTTTGATTTAGATTTAATATATCTAACTTTTGGGTCTCTAGGTCTATTCATGAAAGTAAACAAAAACAAAAACAAAAACTACCATTAGGTTTGGGGGATCTTGCAATAGCAGATGCCCATGTTCTTACCTCTCATCTTAAAGTTCCCCCGCCACCAATCTAATGCTAAGGTATAGAAATGATCTATTTCCTACCTTGAGACAACTCACAATGGTGCCAAAAATGATGGGTGTTCTATATGTACTAAAAACAAACTAAAAACCCTCAATTAAATTGTCAACCCGGGGTAACTAAACTTAGAGTTGTAGCAATATATATGCCAAGGTAGAAGGGTTGGTAGTATAGTCTAACTAAGGAAGTGGCTATCTAAGGGCTAATCTATTCAAGAAAAGACTTCTAATGATCAAAACCTTACTAAGAAATTCAAACTATTTACCCTAAGTAACCTTTGAACAAAGGATCGATGGATAGTTATAAGAAAACAAATGAAAACCCTACTTAAAGAAAACTAACTGAATCATAACAATAAGCAAAAACAAATTATTTATCTAATAAGAAATAGCAAACTACTTTAACTAGCCTACTTAAATCCAATAAGCAATTATCCTATGAAAGCAAGAAAATAGACAAGCAAGCAACTAACCTATTAAAGCAGTAAACATCTAACTAGCCTAGGATGACTTCTACAACAAGTAAACTAATCAATAAGCAACTAATTAAACTAATAAACAAGTGAACTCTATTCTTAAACTGAAACTATTTCTAATTTACAAAAGGAAATCTACTAAATTGAAAGCAAGAGGAATTAACAACTAATCTTTAATTATGATAAGTAAACTATCCTTTAACCTACCAAAGAAAAAGACTATATATCCTACAACAACAAGAAAACTATCTTCCAATCTATGAAAGCAAGAAAGCTATCTTCTAATCTATGAAAAATCAAATATAGTGTTGATGGTTGTGTGAATGTCTCCGATGTCTTATAATACCATGATGGCACTTAACAATGAAAGATAATTCAAGACAGATAAACTCGATATTGAATTCAATAGCAAAGTGAAAAGTGTGAATTAGGCAATCCAGTGAGAACTTAGCCATTATGAAAACAACATCAATTATCTTGCATATCCATGTGACTATTACTCATACATTTATCATCAACAATTATAAAGAGGTTATGCTATGAAATTCAATTTCACTCTATACTACGTAAGAAAATTCATACTATACTAAATTCAATCATTAACTACAAATTGAAATTGCAACCTAAATCTAAGAAAGAAATTGTATGAAGTAAGCTAAACTAGTTCTATTTAATAATTCAAATTGCAAAAAGAAGAATTACTCATAAACATAAAATAAACATTATTCTAGCATATGACAAGTAAGAAAATTAATTAACAACTAGATAAACAAAAACTAAATAGTAATTGAATAAGCAATCTAAAAATGAAAACTAGAACTAATACTATCCATCCATCGAAGCTCTGTCAAAGAAAGCATGAATTAAAATTCTGTTCTAAAACTCTATTTTAAACTTGATTTTAAACTTTGTTTCATCATAAAGAAAGTCTAATCTATCATCTAATCACACATGGGGTTAATGTCTAATATTGCAAGATGGATTATACTAACTAAAGAGTTATTGCATATTAAGAAGATTCTTCATAATAACCTGCAAAACTAAATTAAACCAATTAAATCATAAACAACAATTTATACAACAAAGAAGCAAAATGACAATTCATGTACAGGAAAAGAAATAAAAAGACATCTACACTATCTAATTCACAAGAAAAATCATAGGATAGTCACCCAGACTATTGGTGCCCCCCCCAAGAAGTCATGGTTACTCTTCAAAGGCGCGCCACTAACTTCAAGAACACGAATTCGTCATTAAAACTAAAAACACAGTCTTTACACAATTATGGAAAAACAAAAATGGCAAAACAGAGCTAAAATTGCCTTTGTCTCTAATTCTCTATTCCTTAACTTCTTAACTATTGTCTGACCACTGAGGGGGTATTTATAATTTTTATAATCTGAGAGGTCGACAACTGGAGGGTCAATCCTCTTCTAAAAACAACAAATTGCATTTAAGATGCCCTAACTGCCGAAATGAGGAGAGCCAATAATCGCCCAACATAACAACCAAAATCGAGTTGTCAAGAGTTTAGTAGCTGGAGGCCATGAGCACGAGAAAAACCCATGTCTCCAATTCGCCCATCACTGGCTGCCAATACCATAACCGCCAAATCGCCCATTGTTTTTGTGCAGGACAAAGTGTCGTATGGAGTACCAAACTAAGTGCCGGATAGAGTACCGGACTGAGTGCCAGAAGAAAAACAAGCTGTGATTTTTCCCTGTGACACCAAAAATGTGAATTATATTTCTGGAAACATAAAACATACTGAATTACACTCAAGATCATCATAAAACATGAGTTATGCATACCTGGTGTGGATCATAGCGATTTGACACAAAAGCTCTTCAAAAACTTCTTCAAAACATGAAAACATATGTACACATTCGACAAAAAGGATCTAATTAATGTCATAAAACGATCATATCATGGGCCCAACAATACCAAAAATGTATTTCTCTTTACAAACCCCTGTGAGGGTATGGACCAAATTCAGATTTAGATATCTTTGATGGGCACCATACAAAAGACTTCGATAGTAAAATAAAACTGAAATCAATGATTCGGATCATCTTGTCACAAATTGCTGCCATTTTGACTCTGCAAGATATTCTTTATCATCCATAAAAAATAATTCACAAACAAACAAGAATACACAGACTATCAAGGATTAATCAATACCTCTAAAACAAGCGGCTGAAAAGTATAATTCAGTCTTGAAGCTTATTGTCTACAATGAGACCCTGTTGTCAACAAGAGGATCAAGCTTTCAAGTAAACTTAGAAATGAATGAAAACTAAAACTATCTCATTTAACTAAAGAGAAAACCTTAGTCTTGTCTTTGTCTCCTTCTATTCTCCCTTTGTCTCTTCATCCAATTGAGCTTTTATTCTTTCCCAATCAGTTGAATTAGTTCAACTACTTTCTTTAGTTAAGTCAAATTGAATTAACAAATTAGTTTAGGAGAAATAAATAATAATAATATATAAATAAGGGTCTTAATTAATAACGACTAAATAGGTGGTACCCCTTGTGACTCCCATCATTTCTTCTTGTTACCATCAAATGAAAAGTATAAAAAAATAATCATTTAGACCATATAACACCCTTGTAACTCTCATTGATATCACTTAAACTAAATATTAAATATCATCCATAATTTATATCATATCCCAAAAAGAATATATTCACATTATTCACAAAATATCCAAAAATAAGGAATGTTGTCCAAAACATACTGAAAACCATTAAACGTTGTCCTCATCACTGAAAATCATAAAAAAAAAAGAATTTAGAACCCATATTTGTTGCTTTGTGAGGCATATTTTCTCTTCTCATTGATGTTCCCAATTGACTTTTCTTGAGTGTCCCTTGGTTGGTTAGACCTTTGAGGTTGTATTTCGTTTATCACATGGGAGAAGTCATCCTTGAGGTGGAGGTGTGAAGACACAAATTTAGAGGAATTGGTGGATGGGTTAGAGGGGGAGGTCGTTTCTTTTCCTTTGTCTTGCACAAGTTGTGGGATATCAGTTTTTAATATCTTTCTAGTGTGCGCGAATTGTACTGGCGAAACAACAAGAGCAATTTGAACATTGGGATTAATTGGTGGTGTTAGAGGCAATGAAACAGTGGACCAACCTCGGTGGTCAGAGATGGGCTGATGAATAATTTCTTTACAACCATCATTAGTGGGAACTTTGGTCTGCAATGTCACATGTGGAGGAACGAGAATGCCAAGGAAATTTTGAGGAGGCTGAAAAGGGGGCCTCTCTAGTCGCGGATGAAAGATACCATGGCCAACCAATTAAAAAACCCATCTTGGAATAGTTGGTTCAAATCTTGTGGATCAACATCGAAATGAATAGAAAATCGATGCCTTTGATGGCCTCCCTACCAGTTACGCTTGCCTCTGTTATTCCGATCATTACTTCCTCTACTAAAAAAAACTCATCTTGTAGCAACAATTTGACAGTCATGAAGTTCTTAATAAACCATACATTAAACTATGTTTACATAAATCAATAGTTGGCTCTAGAATTTACTACGAGACACATGCAATCCATCCATAACATGTCATTTTTTAGTTTCCACGTGAACATGGAATTGATAGGGCTCATGGGAAATATGGAGGGCTTGCATTTAGCGAAAAATGATATCATGGAGGGGAATTAATATACAAATATTGTTCAAACAATTAATAAAAAAATAAACTCTGTATTAAAAAAAATATCTAGAACATCAGTCCTCAACCCTTGCCACTATCAACTTTCTTTCATTTCCATATAAACACCTCTTCAAAACAAATATCACAGAACATGGAATGAATAAGTGAAATTGGGATCGTGAAGGGGGTGTATTTAGCGAAAAATGGTAGGATGGGGTGGTATCTCATGGATACTGTTCAAATGATACATCAATCATGCCATCTCCAATATCAATTTGCAATCAAACTTTCTTACTGTTCAAAAAAGCAATACTTTGTTTCCATAAAAAAAACCCAAAATTGGTGCTTGCTTCATAGAAATTCTCACTTTCCTTTGAACTATATTACACAATAACCAATTTTCCAGAAATAAAAATAACCGTTATAACAATACTTCCTGTACATAACAAAATTGAAAAATTAATAACATCATAATCACCACAGGAAATACAACAACAACCTTGAATTGGACAGGCTACAACCATAATAACCAAATCAACATAGTCCTCAAAACCCACAGGGTCCCGTGAAGTGCCCCCAAACCATCCTTGTATATAACCATAATTTTAATCGAACCACAGTTCATCAGAATTCCTCATCCTATTTTCATTTTGGTTCGCAGACTTCATTCAAGCATCACATAACTTATAAATAGGTGCCTTTTGTAATTACAATAAAACATGGCAAGTTTATATTATAACAATAATTCACACATTGCTATCGACTTCATATCTTCATATGAACAAACTATATCTTTAAGCAAATAGGTGAGTTAAACACTTCCTCCATACTTTCATAGCAAATGACCAATCAAAACCCGTGCCCAAACAAAAAAGCATGAAAAAGTGCTTTCCATCAAATTATGAGTAAGAAATACTTTCACGATAATGCATAGGGTTCAATGCAACAATGGAAAATAGGTGGTAGAAGAAAGTGGGTTGAAAACCTGAGGGTTTGGCCTGAAAAGAGAACGAAAAGTTTACTCATCACCCAATATTCCACATTAATACTCACAGAGTTAGGATTATGCGCGGGTGTATCCGCCACAAAGACCAACAATCTTGTCATTACAAGCAGAGTGTCCATAAAAAACCACAGGCCAGAGGCAGAGAGAACCCATTTTCGAACAGGGAAAAAAACCCAAAACAGGGGACCAGAGGCAAAGCAGAGTCGGGAGACCCCAACCACATTCTTTTCATAGAAAAACTATGAAAAACTACACCAGTAAAAGGCACCCATGACTCTTTTAATGCCAATGGTCTCACAACAACCACCATAGGAAAAAAAAACTTGAAACCAACAAACAATTGCATTCATTTTAACATCTTTGGAAATACACAAACCATGAGCAAACAAGAGCCAACTATTGACTTAAAGAGGAGATCAATTGTTTATGGATGGAAGAGAAATAAAACCCCATACCTTTGCAAAATATTTCCTAAGAAGAAAAGACCAGCTTGTATACCTCCTCCACGATCGAGCAAATCAGAGCAACAATAACCAACATAGCGAAATACAAGAATGACTAGGGTGGCGGGCTCGAGGTGAGTTTGAGTAACGTGCATTTACTGCACATCGCTTCTCCCTTCACATTTAATTCATGTATAGTACGATCCAATTCCACTCTTAGCATCTAAATCGATTAATGCAGCCAACTATACCAAAGTTTCCATATGTTGCAATTTATCAATGCGCCAACCCTTGTCACTACCCCATTTCACATACAACAATTTGCCAGGGATACAACTAATCTTGCAATTAAAGAAATGCACAACAATTGTTTATAACCTCCAATGTGACANATATTCCAACATGGCTTTTGATTCAAACAATGCATATACCCTTGTGGTATGAAGTCACCATATCACACATATAACTTAAGCATGGAGTTTAGGTCTTGTCTCAAAATAAATGTAACATAATAATACTAGCGATTGTTATATAAAAACAAGGCCATTCCCTTTTAAATAATATCACCTTTATCATCATATTTGATTAATCATTCTGACGAGTATTTTAAATGCAAATAAACTGTAGGGCTCATCTCAGCCAAGTCATAAGCATGTGAAACATAACTGTTGTTTCTTCGTCATAGTCACATAGGTTTCACCAGGGGTCCCACCTATTAGTATATTATTATATATACTTAAATAATAATTCATAAGGCATTTGCAACCATTTGCAAGAAAGTACCCTATGTTGCGCTTTTGAGCATCAATAAGATGTATGGTGAAACATATTTTTTGTAATTGAGAATATAGGAATGAATTGATTAATAACATAGGCTAAAAATCAAGGGTAATAGGCTATAGTATGTCTAAAGACTAACATTGGCTCCTTCTTGGGGTAATGTTTTGTGATAAAACATTAATAACCATGCAGACCAATTCCTTCCTTCTCACTTTATATGTTTTGAATATCCACCCTTTTTCTGTTTCCAACTGCTCTGATCCTTGCTTTATTTCATATCAATCATGCATATTGAAATATCAAAAGAAAGAACTAATTGTAGACTAGTGTCTCCATTGGTCTTGGAGTCTTTATTCGATCTACTTAAACTAAACAAACAAAAAATGAAAACTATGTACAAACTGGAACATTCTGGCTACTAACAGAAACAATGTTTCAAAAATTTCCCATTTACTCTGTCACCAATGATTTCAGTATCATCCAAACTATGCAAGAGGAAAGTATTGTTGTTCAACACTTTGTCTATTTTAAAACGGCCAAACCATAAATTGTCGAACTTACCATGTTTATATTTCTCCTCCCTTCTAGCATCCCACCTCAGAACAATATCCCATGTTTTAAAACTGTCTTTTTTGGTATTTTTATCAAATGTTTCCTTGATCTTGCTCTGATAAGCTCCAGATTACTCATTCAATTTTTCTCTCTTTTTTGTTGAACTTCAATGATTTTAAATATTATCCTTTGAATATCATTCAGCTCTTCCAAATCTTCTTGCAGGAATTTTAGTATAGGAAAACCAAGTTGGGTTGGAAATATGGCATATGTCCCATAGACCATTTGAGAAGGAGATGTTCCAATTGATTTCTTAGTGTTGATCCTATCAGTCCATAAAGAAAAATTCAACTTTGAGTCCCATGATCTTTATTTTGACAATAATTTTGTTGGAAGACTCTACTAATCCATTACCTTGAGGGTAATATGGGGTGGAGTGTGACAACTTAATATTGTATTTTCCTCAAAATTCAACCATGGAAGCAGACTTGAATGCCTGAGCATTATTTGTGACCATTTTTCTGGGACTTCCAAACCTTGAGAAAATATTTCCTTCTAAAAAATTCATTATAACCTTATATGTTGCATTCCTTGTAGGGACAACCTCAATCTTTTTTGTAAAATAATCCACAGTTGTGAGAATCCATTTATGTTTCCCATAAGAGGGTGGGTGGATTTATCCAATGAAATCCATGCCCCACTGCTGAAAAGGTCCATTTGCAATTATAGGTTTCAGGGGTAGGGATAGAAGTTGTTGCTTTCCTGCAAACTTTTGGTATTGTTCACATGCTTTGACCTAGGAAAACACATAATAGAATAATATAGGCCAGTAATAACCTACCCTCGGGATTTTGAAAGTTGTATCTTTCTAGTGATGGTGTCCTCCACAAACCCCTTTATGAAAATCATTCAGAATCTAGTTTGCTTCTTCCTCATCAACACATCTTAATAAAACTCCATTAGGATCTCTCCAAAATAGTTTTTGATTAACTATGCAATAATTCATAGATTTGAGTTTCAAAGATCTAACCTTAGACTTGTCAAAATCAAGAGGAGTTTGAATATTTTGCAAAAAGTAAACAATGTATTTATACCAAGATGAAGAAAGTTTTTTTTTATTACCGGTAAGCTTGCTCCTTCAACGTGTAATCCTAATTTATCTGATTGACTAAAAATGTGATGCAATCCAAGAGATTTATAATTTGAGTCAGCAAGAAACTTTGCAAGACCTTGTCCCTTGATCAGTTTGGTAAGTTTTATGACCAAATTGTATTCCAAAAGCTTGTTTATCCATTTCCCCCTCTTTTCTTCATTGTATGGTTGAACAAGAAACTATTTCACAACGTTGTTTGGAACATAAGTGATTATTTCAAAGTGAAAAACATAAACCCTACAGGATTTCAATCCCTTAAACAAGGCATAAGCCTGCTTTTCCATAATTTCATAATTTATTTATGCATATCTAAGAGTCTTACTGAATAAAGAAATAGGTTGCTCATACTCTTCATTATTCCTCTGCACCAGAACAACAACAATGGTATCTTCAGATGCAAATGAAAAAACTAGAAATTCTTTAGAGTAATCTGAACTGATAAGTACAAGAGCTTCAATAAGATCTTGTTTTATATTTTCAAAGGAATATTTTTCTTCTATTGTCCACTTAATTTATGCATCTTTTTTCATCATATTGGTATTGAGATTGATGATCTTAGCAAAATTAGGTATGAACCTCCTTAAAACATTTGTCCTCCGTATGTAGGGCTGTATAGCCTTTTGGTTTCTTGGAATGTCAATCTTCTGCATGGCCTCCACCCTCTCAAGATCTATCTTGATTCCTCATGCAAACACAATATGGCCTAGGAGCTTTCCTTCATACATGGAAAAGTGAGATTTCTTTGGGTTTAAAGATATGACATACCTTCTGCATTTTTTAAATGTCAGTTTGAGTTGATGTAAGTGTTCTTCATCATATTTTGAGAAAACAATAATATAATCAAGATAGATGACCATGAATTTGTCATTTTCTCCCACAAACGCAATGTCCATGGTCCTATGAAAACTTCCCCTTATGTTCATCAAACCAAAGGGAATCTTATCGTACATGAAAGTGCCCCAATGAGTAGTGAAGGTAGTCTTTTTCAAAACCTGATATCTGATTATATCCAGAGTATCCATCCAACATATAAATTCTTTGATCACCCACTACTTTTTGTAGAATATGTTCCATCTTCGGAAATGGATAATTGTCCTTCAGAGAACACCTGTTCATATTTCTAAAATCCACACACAACCTTATTTCACCATTATTTTTCCTGACAAGTACAAGATTGGCCACCCACTTTGAGTATCTGAGAGGTACTATGATCTTTGCATCAAGTATTTTCTTCACTTATTTTTCAATAATGGGCAGAAACATAGGGTTGAAATATCTCATTTTATGTCTAAAAGGTTTAGAAACTTCTTTGAGAGGAATATTATGCTGAATAATTTATGTGTCAAAAATCTTAAGGTCTTCATGTGACCAAGAAAAAACATAAAAGAAAAACCTTTATAAGATTTACATACCTTTTCCTTAGAGAGTTTTATAATCTTTGGATTGGTATCAGTCCCAATATTATAGTCAACACCATCCTTTTCTTGACATTGAATTGAATATTTATTGGAGACATCATTGTTGTCAAAGATCCTTTAAAGTGGTACTAGACCATTGGGAATGTGATTTGTCTTCAATTCTACAATCTTATGCACTGCAGTTTTATCCTAAAGAGGGACATCAGTTTGAATTTTTGCATCATCATTCTCATTTCTTGATCAATAAAGATTGCAGAAAATTCATCAACAATTTCTAAAATCCTTTTCAATTCTTGGTCATCATTGAAAACTTGACAATATTTGATGTTATCTGGGATGGAAGGCTCATTCCTTACTTCAATTTCATATCTTAGATTCGAAAAGATAGAAGCCTTGAAATAACTAGTTGCCAAGGCTAAATAATCCACTTGTTGGTTTAGACTTCTCTGGACAGACGTTATATCAAAAGTTAAAAATAAGTTTTCAACAAGATACCATACCTCATTTCTGTATTTCTTCAACCTTTGGTGCTTTGTCTGATACACATTTTTGATTTGATGAATAATCAATTCTGAATCTCCAAAAACAACAAATTTATCAGTTCCCATATCCTTTGCATCTATTAATCCCAAAAATAAGGCCTCATATTCTGCAATATTGTTGGTGGTGTCAAATTCTAATTTATATGACAGAGGTATGACTTACTTGGAAGGGGAAATCAATACAACCCCAACACTAGATTCTTCTTTTTAACAAGAACCATTAAAGAACATCTTCTACACTGTGTGTTTTGCATCCTTTACTTGGTTATCCACATATCTAACTGCTAATTGTTCAAAAGAGTCATCACTGATATGGAATATGGATGATCCAATCTCATCTTCAACTACATAAATGGGGTGATTTCCTAGATTTTCATGATCACTTACAAGATAGGCTAGTATGACTTCCATGTACAACCTTCGGTGTTCTCCCCCAAATATAGGTATAGTAGCATATGTTAGGTCCATTTGTAAGGATACTCCTACCTTTTTATCCCAAGATATAGATAGCAACATGCCAAATTTAGGTGGTATATCAACCACTACCACATCCATAACAACACTGTTCATAGGCAACTGGGACAATGTAACAACCAAATCTTTGATAACTCCTAAAAAATTGACTTTTTTAGAATCAAAAGAATAGAGTTCTTGATAGGGTTTTGCAATGTCAATACCTAATTCTTCCATGACTACCTTAGGCATAACATTATGTGAGGCTCTAGAGTTCATAAGGCAGTTGTGAAAATTTTTCTCATGAATGTTCAGGGACATGTAAAATGAGGGTGAAGCATCAGATCTATCTTCGATATGAGGTCCTACAATGATGGAGGGATTTTCATCTTACAAGTTTATTGTATCTGAAGAAATGATAGAAGAAGAAGGAGGCTACAAGACTTTCAAGATTTATTTTTTAAAAGACTCATTTTTCATCAGTTCCACCAAAGGTAAAGGAATTTTTATCTTATTAATTTCATGTTCCAAATTAAAAGGAACAAGTTGTTTTTTTGTTTCTTTTACCTCTGGGGAAACAACCTTGACGGGATGTTGAGGTTGATCTGATGTGTTCCTTATATATTTAGTTGGACCCTGCTTGGATGAGACATTAGCCTTTTTATTTTGAACTAGTGTATTTTCCTTTGGTCCATTTGATCTAGGCCTTAGATCATATTTATTTTGAGGTTCATGCTGAAAAATTTCTTCTTCTTCACCATTGTCGAATTGACTTGATATTAGAGAATCTTCATATTGATATTGAGTTAAATGGGTAGAAGTAATTTCAACATCAATTAAAAGGACTGTTGAATTTTCTTCAATCTCATCACTTTCCTCTGTCTCTTCAACTGCATTATTCTGAAAAGGTGGTAAAATCCTTTTATCATGTTGATTCCTTCTCTTCATCTGCATAACCTAAAAAGAATTTTGTGGTCTTCTAAACTGATTGGGGTTTTTACTCCCCCCTTCTTGAACAAGTCTGTTTGGATGCTTAGTATCTAGTTTCAGTCTAGCAAGCTCTTATGTCAGATTTTTTAACATCTTAGTCATCTCATCAATCTTTGGGTCAGATGTTGTTGCATGAGAGGAAGATGGAACATTTTATTTCTTCTTCTTTTTATCACTGCCAGATCTTGTCTTTAACCTTTTTGCTGCCAAATTATTTGATTCCACTTCAATGGATTCCTCCTGCATCAAACTCAATATAGCAGATATTATTTCTCTTAACAAAAGATAAAATTATGCATCAAAGACATTAGCAAAGGTAATTTTTATAGAAGTTTCTGTAGGTTTAATTTCATCATGGATTTTACTGTACATTTTTTTAAATATTTTGGTAAAATCTGAAACAAACTCACCATTCTTTCTTTTCAAGACCCCAAATTCAGTAATATAGTGCAAGTAGTCCTTTTTGTCTCCCCATGGTTTCAGAAAAGTTTCATCTAATGCATCAATATCAGTAATATAATTGGCATGGAGACCTCTAAACCACTTCCTTACCTCCCCATCCAAACTCTGTACAAATAATATCATCCAAACATCTGTGTGTTCAACATTGAAATTGTCTGCAAAGCTATAAAAATATTCCAAATATTCTTCACCTGTGACCTCTCCTTCTCCATTAAACCTAGGAAAATATTTCATATAGTCTCTAGTTTGGAGAGCATATAAAACTTGGGGATACAACAGGGGTGCATACCTAACAGCTATGATAACATCCATTCTATTGACAACCATGGTGTGAACAACTGGAGAAGGAGAGTTAGGAGGAGAGGATGGTTGTGAAGTATGAGGTGAAGGTGGAGTATGAACCTTAGAAGGTGATTAAGGCTGAGAATGGGTGTTTTGGGACTCTAAGAATCCTTTAATGGCCAGAATATTATTGAAAAATTGAATCTCAGGTTTAACTCTCTGAGAAGTGAAAATATGAGATAAGGATGAAGATAATATATGATCAATAACTTCTTTGGTATGTGCAGGAAAATTATTTAGGGCTTTAGATGTGAAGAGAACATCTTCCTCTTCTATTTTGATCAATTCATAAAATACTCTCCATTATTCCACTGTCAAATCATTAAAGGAAATAGTTGCAGGTATAACTACTTCTAAAGGATGGATAACATGTTTTTCTTCAATCAAAGGAACTAAATCTTCTTTAGGAACAACAATGGGTTTTTGGGAAGAATAAATTGGTTCTTCAAAAGAAGGAGATTTACCTTTAGAAGATGAAGACTGGCCTGTAGTAGCTCTAGATTTTCTTAATAATTTTTCAGTATTTGATACTGATGGAGTTGGCTTAGGATCTGGGTTGGCTCTCATCACTTTATTTCTTGAAGATAAAGTTGATACTAAGGATTTGGTAGGCTTATAATTCGGTCCCTTCACTTCTCTTTTAGGAGACAAAACTTCTGCAATGGAGTCTCCAGTTGAAAAATATGATGTCTATTTCTGTATCCAACTCTTGTTCACCATCAAGAGCTAGTGTTTCGAAATGTCATTCTTTCCATGGATAGATATCTTCATCCATTCATCTTCGACAATGACACCAAAATATGTTAGTCCCTAAAGTTGTCCTTGACTACTAAGGGAAAGCTAGGGCACCTTAGTTATTGCAATAGTTTATGTTTGTTTATCTTTTTTAGGTTTTGTATTGGTTTATAGGTCAAGTAGGGAATTAAAGGGAAAATAAGAGTTTTTGGTTACAAAATCAAGTTTCCACCACACATACTTAGTTGATGGTTTTCAATCTAATGATCTAGATAAAGAAAAATAAAATAAAAGAAAAGAAACTACAAGTTCACAATTTGTTAACTCACAAAGAAAATTCTTGATCCTAAATATCATTCAGAAATAAGAATAAAGTACTTGAATACAATTTCTGTATCAAATAAGTAATCAACAAAATCTTTATTGGATTTCAAACACTAATAAGGTACATCAAATTCTTTGCAAAGACATATATGCATTCAAGTAAGATAAGAAAGAATATAAGACAAGATGAGATAGTCTAACCATCATATAACCTTTTCCATTGAGTGTATTATGAAGCAGGTTCCAAACTTTACAATCAGAGATAGTATGTCCTTTATCACCAATAAACTTGAACCCTTAACTCTGTCAACAAATTTTCTATTTATGCCTAGAGTTGGTTTCATAGATCCTAAAATATAGATATAGTTATGATTTAGTCTCTATTCTTTGCTAAGATATAGGAATCATATTCCATTACATTGATTGCATTACAATTCAAAGAATCCAGTCTTTGGGAAAATGACTCGATTTCTAAGACTAAATCATGATCTCAAAAATATTTTGATCCTATAAAATAGAGGCTTCTTGCAATTGCTTTAGGTATATGTGCTAGGAACTTGGTCTTCGAATCTACATCTGGATTTGGACTTTTCTAGTTTTAGCTTGGTCTTGAGTACTAAATTGTCCCAATAAAGCTTGATATTAATATTCCTGGCCTTGTTGGAGAATTCATGTTGCTCTTTGTTCTTTTCTTTCAGTCTTTTAACCTTGTCTTGCAGGTTGTCTTTTCACAACTCAAGTTCTTTATTTTTATGCTTTAATTCCTTGATTACTACCTGCAATTTTTTAATCTTTTGCTTTGCTTGTGCACCCCTTGTTTCTTCTCTGCATCCACCATAGTATTCCTCAAGTGTAGGTATTTTTAGATCAATGGAAAGTTTAGGCTTCCTGGACCTCATTCTATATTTATGTTCATTTGAGGGAGACTCTTTAATGATTTCATTCTCTGCAAATTTAGAAAAAAATTGAATTTCCTATGTATGTACCTTTGGAAACTCATGCATTTCTGGAACATAGGTAGGGTCTAGATCCATTTTATCCTCTGAATGAGAAGATCCTAGGTCAGGTTCTGACAGTTGTTTCTTCCCTTTTCTAGGCTTCTTTGGAACCTCATATGTTACCACCTCATCTAAGATAATTAAATTATCTTTCTTAAGTTAGGGTTTAAAAATAGCTTTTAGATTCAGCCTTAACTTGTTTGTTGGTCTAGTCTTGGGCCTGCTTGGAAAAGTTACATGATACTTTCCTTTACCTCTTTTACTTTGTTTTACTTGTGGGGATTTTTCAACAAGTGTATCATTGGTTTCTGCATCAGGATTAGATTTAACTTCTTGCAATTGCTCAATCTTCTACTTATTCATTCTCCTTGTATATACCCTGTCAAAACCTGTAAATTCCTATTTAGAGGGAGAGGATTTGGGCTCTGTCTTGATTTATTCTTCCAGTTGAAATTCAAGTTTCCCCTTTTGCTTGATCTAGTTTATCTAGCCACATGGGAGACTTCCTTCAATTTTGCAGAGCTCTTTGAAGTACTTCCTTTCCCTTTTGAAGCTTTAGGTTTTTCTTGTTTTGCATCTTGTTCATCCAACCCTAAAGAGATAAATAATTGCCTCCAGGTCACTTGAACCTCTCTTAATGCATAAATAACCAACATTTTGATAAAACCTTGATGAAATAAACTCTTATGGTCAGTCTGAGGATGACTCTGCACCCTCTTATCCATTTTTTTCAAACGTTTTAACAGATAAAAAGGCAGACTCATCTTTGTGTCTCCATTTAGATGCATAAAACTTCGCATATGATAACAATATGCATAAGAAAATATTACCTCACTTGTTATATACCTCTAGACCATTGTCAAAACATCCCTCCATTATTTCTTTAACCATTTACTCGGGATCCCTTGACTCCAGTCAAGATCATGGTGTTTTGTTACCAAAACTTGCTTGTACAAGTATGCAGATAACTCACCTTTCTTCCACCATCTATCACCCTACACAGGTAAGTGACATGCTACCCCAATCAAGTGATTTGTAACATAAATTAATACTTTTCCCACCTGAGTTTTAAAACCATCAAATTTTTGGGTGAACAACATTGAAACCTTCTCATGGTAACCATGGAAATTACAGTAGAAGTCGTACAAACCTACATTGATGATTTTTTTCATAATCTTAGGATATGGTTCCAACAATTCTCCCCCTATCGGTTCCAAATGGCTAACCTGACCACTTTTCTTGGGAGCCATCACATTGACTGTGATTTCTATCAAAATTCTAAGGTTTCAATTTGATTGAGCTTTAGAAATTCCTGCATAAGAAATTGATATGGAAAGGTCCCTTTGAATGCAAAATGTTGTTAGGCTCCCAATCTAGTTATGCAAATTCATTTCCAAAATCAAATCATAACTTTAAGTGCTTCATATCGTGACCCGAAACCCAACTTTGGTGGATCCATTAACATGTACATACTCGTGTTCATAAAATGATAGCCCTATATTGAATAATCATTTTGACTATAGTCACCATGGCTACATGTTTATTTGGATGATTCTATGGATTCTCTTGTGATAGTTAACACGATTTTTGGGACGAAGAAACGTTAAAAAATTATGAGTTTAGGTGATACAAGAATGGTGTAATTCTTGTAGCGACTCTGTCTCTCTTTAAGCTTAAGACAAATTTTAAAATTTGACTAGAATTTCTGATGGGATGTACTCAAACCATGTAAATATTCAAATCTATCTTACTAAAAGCATACGAAAATGAATTCAAGCAAGGAAAAAAACACCCAAACATTATAAAAGACAAGTGTATAGGGAACTTGATACAAACAAATGTATGGTGAAACATAATTTTTTGGAATTGAGAAAATAGAAATGAATTGAGTAATAACATAGGCTAAAAATAAAGGGTAAGAGGTTATAGTATGTCTAAGGACTAACACTTCCAAAGTTTCTTCATCAGAAGACACAATGGAAGTGAAGGATGGTAATATTCTCAGCCTAAATCTTTCTTTCTTAAAAAATATCGGTGAAGGGGTTTTGTTTTCATAAAATCCCGCATGCATGAATGATGTTCAAAAGGTGTCAGGTGTTAAGTTCCCAAATTTTTCACCCTTTGACAAGAAAAACAAACATCATCATGAAGAGATTATCTTTCCTATGGATGTAGTGGGATCCCACACCTCTCCATCTAGAGGTGATGGAGCCTCTTGGTAGGATCATTGTCAAGTTTCCTCCATAACCCCTTCTAATGACTCGGATGCATGTTCTTTTTCAAAGTCATCATTGAAATCTAATTACTTGTTACGGTCTAAGGTAAGATTATGAATTTTGGAGATAGTGAGGGAGGTTTTTATTTTTACAAGACCCTAGGGGGGTAGGTGGGTAGAAAATCATGCTTATCCTTAGCTCAAATCCAGTAGAAGAAAGAGATCAAGACTGAGAAACAATTTAACCATAATGCAGGCCCTTAGAGTGGGGATGGCCCATTCAAAGTTCACCCAATGATTTTTCTCTCATTCAATGCACATAGGGTTGGGGGTGACCACAAATTATTATCCCTCAAAAGTCTTGTGCGGATTGAGGGGCCAAATATTCTATTAATGCAAGAAAATATGTATTATGGGGATAAATCCAAAGAGGTTGTTCATGCCTAGTTAAAGGATTGGTCCTTTTTCTCTTTAGATTCAGTAGGCCTTTCAAGGTGCCTGCTAATGGCATGGAACTCGTGGGTAAAGGAATTATCCTCAAATACATTCCATACTGGAATTATGGTTGAGTTGGAAGATCATAGTCTAAACTCATTTTTCAAAGTGGTAAATGTATACGGTCCATATGTAGAAAAAATCCCCCTTTGGGAGTGTTTGAGCTTGTCGAGGATGTTGGAAGCCCCGAATGTCATTTTTTTTTTATGGGGGGGAGGATTTAAATTTTACTCTTTTCTTAAGGAAGTTCGGGGTGTTCATTCACATAAGGATGCCCACGAAGGTTTTTTTCCCCACCGGATTTCTAAAAATAATCTGGTTGATGTGAAACCCCAAAGTTATCTCAAATATGGAGGAATGGGTGCAAAGGGGACAAATTGGTGGAAAAACAATTGGACCATTTCCTTATTTTGGAGGATTTACTTCTAAATTATCGGTTTGTTTCTTCATGGGTGTTAGTAGGGGGTGTATTAGACCATATACCAATTCTCTTGAAAGTTGTAAAGAATGGAAAAAATACACCATTCCCTCTAAAATTCAATGAGAACTAGTTGTGGGAGGAGGATTTTAGAAATTTGATTAAGGAAGCTTGGTTGCGTTTGGAATATGATAGTGAGAACTCATATATGTCTTAGTTTTCTTAAAACCTTGAAAAATTCACGCTGTCACTAAATCATGGGCACAATATATCAATGAAAAATCTCTACTGGCCTTGAAGGAAATTGAGGTTAGGCTGGAGATATTGTTGGTGGCTAAGATAACAAGATCCCTTTTGCCAGAAGATGAACACTCCCTAAGTGTTTTATTGAAGAAAAAATAGGATATGTTAGCATTGGAAGAATCAAAATGGAATCTTAAAAGTAGGGCTATTTGGCTAAAGGAAGGAGACACTAACACAAAATATTTCATAGGTATGTGCAATATCACAAACATATAGACTCAATTGGGGAAATAAAAAATTAGGAGGGCGAGGCAGTATCCTCTCATGAAGATATTGCAAATCTTGGTAAAGATGATTTTCATATATTTTTAAGGAAACGGTGGGGTGGCCCATTGCAAGTATTTTAAAAGTGATAGACCTATTCCCTAAATCAATCAAAGAAAAAATGAACGAGACTTTGAAAATGAAAATCTCTGAAAGTGAAATCTACTTAACCCTGTCGGATTTCCAGAAAATCAAAAGCACATGTCCGAACAACTTGAATATTTAATTTTCCTGGGTTGTTATGATTTGTTAAAAGAGGATCTTCTAAAAGTGGTTAAAGAATCAAAACTTCCAGGTAAAGTCTTAGGCTCTTTTAATAATACCTTTCTATCCCTTATCCCAAAGAAAAAGGAAGTTGCCTCTTTTGAGGAATTCAACCCAATTTCCTGTTGTAATATGATTTGCAAGCTTATTTATAAGGTCATTGTGAATAGGATAAATCCCATTCTAAGGGATATTATCTCGGAGGATCAGTTTGGTTTTTTGTTCAAAAGACAAATTCATGATGTCATCACGCTCGCTCAAGAAGCATTACATTCTATCAAGACTCGCAAGATCCCTTCAATTGTACTGAAGCTAGACCTTTCAAAATCCTATGAAAAAGTCAGCTAGATCTTCCTTAGATTATCCTTAATTCAAATGGGGATGAATTGGAGACGGTAAATTGGATAATGTGTTGTATAGAGTCACCCTATTTTCTAGTTCTTATTAATGGCTCCCCCTATTGGTTCTTTCGACCCATGAGAGGTTTGCGCCATGGTTGTCCTTGTCCCTATTTCTTTTCCTTATTGTGGAAAAAGGTTTAAGCAAACTCATTAAAAAGTACAAGAGAAGTGGGATCCTTAAAGGAATGAAAACATTTGAGTCTGAAATCATATCTCATCTACTTTTCATTGATGACATTATGCTCTTTGGTGTAGGTACTCTATGGGAATTTCAGGTCTTAAGAGATATTTTGGCTTTGTTTTACTAAAAAACGGGGATGGAAATAAATATGTCAAAGCATTCTCTAAGATAAATACATCGGGGGATGAGACTTTGGATTCTTTATCTATCATGTTCCCCTTTGCAAAACTAGATCTGGATGTTGGAATAAAGTCTTTGGGATTCAAAATAAAGCCAAATTCCTATGTGTATGAGGACTGGTTGTGGTTATAAAAAAAAATCTAAGCTCAAATTGATTTGTGGGTAAATAGATGGCTTTCTAGAGGATGGTGTTTGGTAGTAATAAAATCTATTGTTTGTAGTATCCCGGTATATTGGGTCATAATCTCTAAAATCCTTAAAGGTATTGTGTTAAAAATAAGGAAATCACGTTTCCAGTTTCTGTGGTCAAGGAAAAAGGAGGAAAAAGGAATTCCTCTTGTCAGATGGTCGAGATTAGCAATGCGAAAGGATTTGGGAGGATGGGGGATACAAAACTTGGTATGGTTTGGGAAGGAGCAAACAACTTGTGGAGGCTCATTCACAATCAAATACTTTGGGGAAGAGTTATCATTTCAAAATATTTGGCAGGGAAAAATTTTGAAGAATGGTTTAAAATGTCCAAGAAATTGGTGTCCAATAGCTCTATTGGATGTAAATAAATGGTTGAATATTTTCCTTTGATAGGTGATCGAACAGTGTGGAAAATTGGAGATAGGAGGAAAATAAAAATTGGTGAAGATTTGTGGGAAGGATCAGACGGATCATATAAAATTTCAAAGGATTTGGTTGCAAAAATTAATAATTTTGGTATATTCTCACTAAGGGATGTTGTTTCCCAAGGCTTGGATGTGACAAGTCGATCTGTGTGGTTATTATCGGTTGATTTTGGTATTGAAGGAGGCATTATGGAAGAGTGGAACAAGTTGACATGAATTTTAAGATCCAATTTTATTTGCCTGAGTGGGGAGGAAGAAGATGCGTTGTGTTGGTCAAAGAACGTGAGATTGGGATTCTACTTGGTAAAACTAGGGTATTCAATAATTGCAGAGGGATATTTTGAAGGTGTGAGGAAATGGTGGTGGCAACCACTATGGAAGGTGCATGCCCCAATCAAAATGAAAATCGTTATGTGGATGGCCCTTGAGAAAACATATTAACATGGGATAATGGCTTGCATAGACGTTGAG
>JASDQU010585625.1:73315-84012 GCA_032191745.1 Picea mariana | reverse complement strand
GAGGGGGAAACCTCCTTATGCCCACATAAATGTCCAAATACAAGATGATTCCAAATGAAAATGTCTCCTTGGTATATATAGGAGACTAGGAGGTACAATTACAACTAATGGACTCAAGCCGGCATAAATAAAATAACATTATGAATGTAATATGCCCCAATTAAGGGGTAATGAGCCGCTATTTAGGGCTCAACATTACCTAACTCATGGAAGGAGATTTCATAGTGACAACAGGGTTCCCATCATCATGATCAAGTGTTCAAGCATATGGATCATTTCCAAGAGTGATTGGGATTTGGATTAATGAAGTGTAGAAGTGATGCAGACCCCCTACCTCTGCCTCGGTAGGGTCCGTTGACCTCCCGGTCAAGGATCATTCTTCAATCTATCGAGCTGAAGAATCTCTTCGATTCCCTGCTGGAATCTTATGGACAAATCCACAGGTCCTTTTATGAAACTCGCCCTATGTGAACAAGAACCAAGCATGAGCCTCACCTCCATAAAAGGTGCCTTGCGATTTCACGTTTGGTACTATTATCACTCTGTAAATTTTGTCCGGCTGAATAGACAAATGACAGAGGTAACTATTTCAACCAGCTTTTGAGCTGAGGCACTAGCCTGCTCAACTCATAGAGGGATTTCTCGTGTCACTTGATATATCTATGGCAATCGATGGCTAGATTTGATTTGTTTTGGGGGGTTTTTATAAAGTAACTGAATAAATGAAGATAACATTTGGGCTATGGAGTCAGGAATGAAAGATGCATTGTCAAAACATGAAACTATCAAGAGGGAAAGGCTAAATGAGGCGATGATTCTGAGTTTATATCTGAATTTTGCAAGGCATCAGAGGAAAAAGGAACATATAATTGCATCAGAGCATATTTAAAATGAATTCTTAATTGGTTAAGAAGAAATAAACACAGTCTAAATTGCTAAGCCAAGATCATCGCAATGATGAATTCCGGGTTTTTGTTTATCCAATTTAGGCAGATGGAAGTGTAAATGAAACATAAGATTATGGAAAATACATACTGTAAAAAAAAACAATAATCATATGACCGCCAGTTAGAATCTTTCCATAAGCAGTCCAAAATCTGCTTGTGCATTTATATATTCATTCTAACCCAAAAATTTACAAAAGTTTTCCTTCACAGAGGGAAGGATCCTCTTTTATCCATCCTTTCTATATCCTCGAGATAATATATATATAGATTAATTTCTCGTGGAATTCAAAACGTTCAGACTTCTCCATAATTCTAAAAATAGAGATAAGTTACAAAAAATGAATGATTTATAATAACAGTTATCCTATTTTAAGGGGACCATTAGGAACAGGTCTATCATATCTGGGCCCCTTTCTCCGACTGCCATCTATCGAAAATATGCTGGGATGTACTTATTCCCACCTAAGAATTCATTTCAGCTTAGCGATCTCCTCCTTTAGAGTGTCCAACTAGACTGGTTGATTCTCCCCAATGCTTTCAGCCGTTTCGATTATGGTTTCTCTCTTCTGTCATTTTCTCCATTTCTTTTTTACAAATCACTTGTTTATGATTTGGTCCCTCATGATGGGATTTATCCTGACTTCTAATTCTATGTTTGTAGCACATTCTTTATGGAATTTGGTTGCTAGTATACGTGCAATCACCCTTTCCTTCTTACTCGTAGATAAACCTGCCATGTTACTTGAATGACCTGTTTCAATAGATATGGCTTGATTGAGTTTGTCCATTTATCCCACTTTCGTGGACACTAAGATGCTGAAAAATTATTGTTGGGATCTAACTACACATACTACTGGAAAACAATGCTTGATCAACAATCTTATTCACACACTCCTACCTACCCCAACTGCTGAAAATGGACCGTCAATCAAGTGAAATCATAATCCCAATGTAGCCAAGACAACATCCTATCCATCGTTCGTTTCTTTTGTACTTATTTTTTCAAAAACCCGTATGCTGATGATTCATTCAAAATTTTATCTATAAGTCCAATTCTAAAATTTGAAGGGCCTGGATTGTTCACTTCCTCTAGCAGGATCGCAAATGGATATTCTAATATATGCATAAAACAATAATCACATTTCACTCCTTCCACTGCATTTTTGATTTCAGGTGATTCAACTTGTTGACTTCTATCAACAAACTAGCAAAATTTTTGAGAAGTTTGGTAGTAAAGATTTCTTGCGTCATAAGGTAACCATGGCTGGAGAAACTCATCTAATGTAAATGGACTCACATTTGATGGAAACATTGATTTGTTGCATACCCCTATTATTGATGAATTCTGATTATAAACCTTTTCCATATCATGTGTCTTGGGATCATGAATCATATGGAATAATGTTTCCCTTTCTGGATTCATGACATAAAAGTAAGCTTCCTCTACAAGTGTTCCCTCGTTGCTTGTAGTATTCATAGGTGAACTTTCAAAATCTCCATCCATGTTTAGGTTGTTCAGAAATAGGATCACTATGTCAATTTCAAGGGAAGAAAGACAACCTTGAAATAGTTTGCCTTGCTAGGAATGTTGTTGAACATCTATGTTAGTTTAGGAGAAGGGAATTGACCTTCAACAACAATTTATTGATTAGGTTCTTCTTTAATCTGATGATTAAGCATAGGTTCCCACTTCGAATTTTTCAAGTAATGATCCTTTGATGCATGTGAGTGTAGTTGGTGTTCTTCAATGCTAACAACCCTTTCATGTAAAGTTGTAGTACTGTGAATACAGTCAGAACTTCTTGTTTTCTTTGAAGCTTCATGATTTTGTTTTAATCATTCAAAGGAAGAAAAACATAAGGGGAGAGAATTTTTATCTGTAAGCCCACTACCTTCTTCACTTTCAACTTCATGCTTGGATATTTGTTGATTTGAAACGCTACTTTGTTTCAATAGTTTGAATGAGGAAAACACAATGACAAGGTTTTGTTACCTGACTCACCACATTCTTCATTTTTTCTAGTGTCGTCATAGGTACATTTCTCCATCTCTTTGGATTGTTGGACATGCTCACTTTCATCTTTATCTTCGATCTATGACGTCACCTCTGACTTGACAAGGTCTTATACAAAGTAAGGAACAGGATCATAGAGTGCCTGGGAAGAGTGCTCCAATATCTTGTCAATATGTTTTGTTGGTTTGGTATGACTTTGCATCCTCACAAATTCGCCTGATTCAACAATGATTTTAGAATTCTCTCTCAAAAAATTGAATGCAGCAAAGCACAAGGGTAGAGAATTTTCTTCAGCTAATCCAATACTCTATCCTTTGTAATTGTAATATGCAGGTTGACTTATCTCACTGTACTGCTGAAAAAGAAAGTCTTCAACATTGCAATCCTCCTCATATTTGTCATATACAGGAAAATCATATTTCTGTGAGATGTAATCTAACAAGAATAAATTAGGGCCATCGACCTGTTCTTCAACAAATAGATTGGTAATCTCACTCTCTTGACCATTTATAAATGAATATAAAAAACAATCATCCCTTTGCTCATCATGAGATGGATCAACACCCCTTCTTTCATCAGGTGGAATATAAGTTTTTGCAGAATCATTGGCATAAGAAAATGCAAGAGGACTTCTGATGTTTTCGGTTCTATGTTCAGGATCCCAATCATCCTTTTTCCTCTCATATTCCCTTTCATGTTCTTGGGCATTTGGTCCTTCATTTTGAATCCGTTCACATGCTTGGATGTTGTGTTGAATTTCCTAAGCATCACAGAGCATTTGTTGTAAGGAATTGGATCTTCTTTCCATAAGAAGGAGAGACAAATCTGGATGGAGAGTAGTTGAAAAATGGAGCATAGCAGCTGCTTCAGGGGGTCGAATTTATTTGGGTAAATTTTGATCAATACTGGAAAAAATTCTGCTGAATATAGAAATAGTTTCATTGTCCTGCCTTTCCAAAGCATATAACTCTCTAAGGTGTAGGTCCAAATACTTCTTATTTCCCCAAAACTTCAAAAAGATGTCCTTCGATTCCTTCCATGAGCTAATTTTCTCTTGCTGCAAATGTTTAAGCCAGTATTTGGTGTCTCCTTTCAAATATTGAGAGAAGGCCCTCATACAAACATCATCATGTTCTTTCTCAAAAAAATCTATAAAATTCTCAAACCCTTGGATGTGCTTCTCAGCTGAGATGCTATCAGGTTCCCCATCAAACATAGGTAGGTATTCATAGTGTTTTAGAGGGAGATTATGAAGGATGTGGGGTAACTTCAAGGGTATGTATCTATGCTGAGTCTTGGAGGGTGTTGGATCAAGTGCAGGAGATGAAATATGAGGCTCATCAACTTGGTTATGGTCATCACGTAGCCCATATGAACTTTCTTTATCAAAATGAGTGATAAATTGAGGGGACGTTCATGTAATTTTAAAAGGGGGATATATTTTTTCTGGATTGTCATGGTCATTATTTGCATGCAGTAAGCAAAGGAGAATTTGTCTATCATTTTCGAGAAAAAACCAGAGACAGATTATAACAAATAGCAAAATGATCTGAAAAAAAATCCCATTTTGAGCATTTGTTTTCTTTCATAATGCCTTCTCATACCTCAACCAAGAGGCATCATCTTTCAGTGAATCCTCTGAACTTCATTCTATATTCAAAATTTGAGTGAAGTTTCCATTGGAATCTTTGGATTTGGATTTTGTATCATGAGTGGAGTCATCATTGATGTTTTGGAAGCTGGATTATTCATTGAGAGTGGAGTCGCTAGTGAAAATTGAAATTTTATGGATTCTTCTACCAGTGGAATCGCCTTCAAACTGATTTTTTGATGTGTGGAGTCGACAGAGAAGGAATATAGCCAATATGTGCCTGAGTGTCCATTGCTCTCAGACCTTAGGACTCAACCATGTCGTTCTTTCCCAAGGAAAATTTTTCAATTCATTCCCGACAACGATGCCAGAATGTTAGCACTCTGTAAATTTTTTCCAACTGAATAGACAAACGACAGAGGTAACTATTTCAACCAACTTTAGAGCTGAGGCACTAGCCTTCTCAACTCAGATAGGGATCTCTCGTGTCACTTGATATATCTATGGTGATCGGTGGCTAGATTTGATTTGTTTTGGGGGTTTTTTATAAAGTAACTGAAGAAATGAAGATGACATTTGGGCTATGGAGTCATGAATGAAAGATGCATTGTCAAAACATGAAACTATCAAGAAGGAAAGGCTAAATGAGGCGATGAGTCTGAGTTTATATATGAAATTTTCAACGCATCGAAGGAAAAAGGAACATACAACTGCATCAAAGCATATTTAAAATGAATTCTAAATTGGTTGAGAAGAAATAAACATAGTCTAAATTGCTAAGCCAAGAGCATCACAATGATGAATTCCAGTTTTTTGTTTATCCAATTTAGACACATGGAAGTGTAAATGAAATATAAGATTACAGGAAATGCATACTATGAAACAAAACAATACTCATATCACCGCTAGTTAGAAGCTTTCCATAAACAGTCCAAAATCTGCTTCTGCATTTATATATTCATTCTAACCCCAAAATTTACAAAAGTCTTCCTGCACAGAGGGCAGACTCCTCTTTTATCCTCGAGATAATATCTATATATAGAGGAATTTCTCGTGGAATTAAAAATGTTCAAACTTCCCCATAATTCTAAAAATAGAGATAAGTTACAAAAAATGAATGATTTATAATAACAGTTATCCTATTTTAAAGGGCCCGTTAGGAACAGGTATATCATATATGGGCCCCTTTCTTCGACCACCATCTGTCCAAAATATGTTGAGATGTACTTATTCCCACCTAAGAATTCATTTCAGCTTAGCGATCTCCTCCTTTAGAGTGTCCAACCAGACCAGTTGATTCTCCCCAATGCTTTCAACCGTTTTGGGTATGGTTTCTATCTTCTGTCGTTTTCCCATTTATTTTTCATAGCTCACCTGTTGATGATTAGGTCCCTCATGATGGGATTTATCCTGACTTCTAATTTTGGGTCTGTAGCAGGTTCCATAWGGAATTTGGTTGCTAGTATATGTGCAATCGCCCTTTCCTTCTTACTCGTGGATAAACCTGCCATGTTACTTGAATAACTTGTTTCAATTGATATGGATTGATTGACTTTGTACATGTATCCCACTTTAGTGGACACTAATATGTTCCTACATAAATTAAAGAGTCGGCCAATTTGGAGATTACTCTGCTTATGGATGACATGATGCCTCCATACTTGAGAATGAGTAGTTATAGAGTTCCAATCATGAATCACTAACAAGATTACTTGCAGATACATTGGTTTACCACACTCATTCAATCCATTTCAAATGATTAGCCTTTGATTTTTTTATCCAGCGGTGTTCCCTTGACATTTCATGGTCGTGAAGTACCCGAACAAGTGGTGTGTGGTCACTTGACCAACCGTCGCTTTTCGCTACATGAACTGTTGATTTGACGTATTAGAACACGTGACATCGAGGCTTTTGTGAAAATGGTTTTAGGCATACTGCCTTTCGCCCCAAAGTATCTCTAAGGGTGCCACGCATCTGCGACTGACACCATGGTGGTTTTCCTTGACCCGCCCTCGATTAGTTAAGTCTCACGATGCTTTGTCGCTTGATATGGGTCCCAACTGTTTGATCTAGGATGCCTCAAGATTAACGGTCTGTAGGGATCCCTCCTTCATGCTCCTACTATATTTTTCCATATCACCTCCATATATGACCTGAGCCTCCAAAAAACGCCATGTCTCTACACTGATTTAGTCACCTGCTAAATTTAAACTTAGATTTGAAGCATGATCGTCATGGTGATAACATAGGCTCCAACTGGGGATGCTATCCTCCCCGTGAGGTAGAAAAGAACTGTAGACCCGATGCCTTCAAATGTGTGTGGGTATCCTATTTCATCTTAGAGACTGAATCGTCAAATCTTAAAACTGTCTTTTTATTGGATGCTGAAAACTTACTGTTAGGATCTGACTTCAAATACTACTGGAAAAAAATGCTTGATCAAAAAGATTATTTTCACACTCCTACCTACCCTAAATGCTGAAAAAGGACCGCTAATCAAGTGAAATCATAATCCCATTGTAGCCAAGACAACATCCTATCCATCGTTTGTTTCCTTTGTACTTGTTTTTTCAAAAACCTGCCTGCTGATGATTCATTCAAAATTTTATCTATAAGTCCAATTCTAAAAAACTTTGAAGGGCCTAGATTGTTCACTTCCTCTAGCAGGATCACAAATGGATATTCTAATATATGCATAAAATAATAATCACATTTCACTCCTTTGACTGCATTTCTGATTTCAGGGGATTCAACTTGTTGACTTCTATCAAAAAACTGACAAAAGTTTTGAGAAGTTTGGTAGTAAAGATTTCTTGTGTCATAAGGTAACCATATATCGATAAACTCATCTAATGTAAAAGGACTCACATTTGATGTAGACATTGATTTGTTGTAGACCCCTATCATTGGTGAATTCTAATTAAAAACCTTTTCCATATAATGTGTCTTGGGATCATGAATCATATGGAAGAATGTTTTCATTTCTGGAGTCATGAAAGAAAAGTAAGCTTCCTCTACAAGTGTTCCCTCACTGCTTGTAGTCTTCATAGGTGAAGTTTCAAAATCTCCATCCATGTTTAGGTTGTTCAAAAATAGGATCACTACGTCATTTTCAAGGGAAGAAAGGCAACCTTGAAATACTTTTCCTTGTTGGGAATGTTGTTGAACATCTGCATTAGTTTTAGGAAAAGGGAAATGACCTTCAACAACAATTTCTTGATTATCTTCTTCTTTAATTTGATGATTAAGCATAGGTTCCCACACTGAATTTTTCAAGTAATGATCCTTCAATGCATGTGAGTGCAATTGGTGTTCTTGAATGATAACAACCCTTTCATGTAAAATTGTACTATTGTGAATACAGTCAGAACTTCCTATTTCCTCTGAATCTTCATGATTTTGTTTTAACCATTCAAAGGAAGAAAAACATAAGGGGAGAGATTTTTATCTGTAATCCCACTGCCTTCTTCAATTTAAACTTCATGCTTGGATATTTTCTGATTTGAAACACTACTTTGTTTCAACAGTTCGAATGAGGAAAACACAATGGCAAGGTTTTGTTACCTGACTCACAACATTCTTCATTTTCTCTAGTGTCGTCATAGGTACATTTCTCCATATCTTTGGATTGTTGGACATGCTCACTTTCATATTTGTCTTCGTTCAATGACTGCACCTCTGACTTGACAAGGTCTTCTACAAAGTAAGGAACATGATCATAGAGCGCCTGAGAAGAGTGCTTCAATATCTTGTCAATATGTTTCGTTGGTTTGGTATCACTTTGCATCCGCACAAATTCACCTTCTTCAACAATGATTTTAGAATTCTCTCTCAAAACTTTGAATGCAGCAAAGAACAAGGGTAGAGAATTTTCTTCGGTTGATCCAATACTATGTCCTTTGTAACTGTAATATGCAGGTTGACTTATCTCTCTGTACTGCTGAAAAAGAAAGTCTTCAACATCGCAATCCTCCTCATATTTTTCATATACAGGAAAATCATATGTCTGTGAGATGTCATCTAACAAGAATAAATGAGGGACATCGACCTGTTCTTCAACAAACAGATTAGTATTCTCACTCTCTTGACGATATATAAATGAATATAAAAAGCATTCATCCCTTTGCTCATCATGAGATGGATCAACACCCCTTCTTTCATCAGGTGGAATATAATTTTTTGCAGAATCATTGGCATAAGAAAATGCGAGAGGACTTCTAATGTTTTCGATTCTTTGTTCAAGATCCCAATCATCCTTTTTCCTCTCATATTCCCTTTCACATTCTTGGGCATTTGGTCCTTCAATTTGAATCTGTTCACATGCTTGGATGTTGTGTTGAATGTATTGAGCATCATAGAACATTTGTTGTAAGGACTTGGATCTTCTTTCCATAAGAAGGAGAGATGAATATGGATGGAGAGTAGTTGCAAAATGGAGCATAGCAGTTGCTTCAGTGGGTCGAATTTGTTTGGGTAAATTTTGATAGATACTGGAAAACCTTATGCTGAATACAGAATAGTTTCATTGCCATGCCTTTCCAAAGCATAGAACTCTCTAAGTTCTAGGTCCAAACACTTCTTATTGCCCCAAAACTTCAAAAAGATGTCCTTCAATTCCTCCCACGAGTTAATTTCCTCTGGATGCAAATGTTTAAACCAGTGTTTGGTGTCTCCTTTCAAAAATTGAGAGAAGGCCTTCATACAAACATCATCATGTTCATTCTCAAACAAATATATACAATGCTCAAACCCTTGGATGTGCTTCTCAGCTGAGATACTATCAGGTTCCCCATCAAACATAGGTAGGTACTCATAGTGTTTTAGAGGGAAATTATGAAGGATGTGGGGTAACGTCAAGGGTCTGTATCTATGTTGAGTCTTGGGGTGTGTTGGATCAAGTGCAGGAGATGAAATATGAGGCTCATCAACTTGGTTATGGTCATCACGTAGCCCAGATGAACTTTCTTTATCAAAATGAGTGATAAACTGAGGGGACGTTCGTGTAATTTTAAAAGGGGGATATATTTTTTCTGGATTGTTGTGGTCATTATTTGCATGTAGTAGCAAAGAAGAACTTGTATAGCCTTTTTGAGAAAAGACCAAAGAAAACTTATAACAAATAGGAAAATGATCTGAAAAAAATCCCATTTTGAGCATTTGTTTTCTTTCATAATGCCTTCTCATTCCTTAGCCAAGAGGCATCGTCTTTCAGTGAATCCTATGAACTGCATTTTGTATTCAAAATTTGAGTGAAGTCCCCAATGGCACCTTGGGATTTAGATTCTGCATTACAAGGGGAGTCTCCATTGATGTTTTGGAAGTTGGATTCTTCATTTAGAGTGGAGTTGCTAGTGAAAATTGAAATTTTTTGGATTCTTCTACCAGTGGAATCGCCCTCAAACTAATTTTTTGATGTGTGGATTTGCCAGAGCAGGAATACAACCAATAAGTGCCTGAGTGTCTACTGCTCTAAGACCTTAGGACTCAACCATGTCATTCTTTCCCAGGGAAAATTTTTCAATTCGTCCTCGGCAACGACGCCAGAATGTTAGCACTCTGTAAATTTTGTCCGACTGAATAGACAAACGACAGAGGTAACTGTTTCAACCAGTTTTAGAGTTGAGGCACTAGCCTTCTCAACTTAGAGATGGATATCTCATGTCACTTGATATATCTATGGAAATCAATGGCTAGATTTGATTTGTTTTGGGGGGGTTTTATAAAGTAACTGAAGAAATGAAGATGACATTTGGGATATGGAGTCAGGAATGAAAGATGCATTGTCAAAACATGAAACTAAAAAGAGGGAAAGGCTAAATGAGGTGATGAGTATGAATTTATATCTGAAATTTTCAAGGCAACAAAGGAAAAAGGAACATATAACGACATCATAGCATATTTAAAATGAATTTTGAATTGGTTAAGAAAAAATAAACATAGTCTAAATTGCTAAGCCAAGAACATCGCAATGATGAATTCTGGGTTTTTGTTTATCCAATTTAGACAGATGGAAGTGTAAATGAAATACAAGATTACAGGAAATACATATTGTGAAAGAAAACAATACTCATATCATCACCAGTTAGAATCTTTACATAAACAATCCAAAATCTACTTCTGCATTTATATATTCATTCTAACCCCA
>JASDQU010585624.1:62392-74408 GCA_032191745.1 Picea mariana | reverse complement strand
ATTGCAGTAATCACAAAGCATATAAAATGTATGATCCTAGCACTCATAAGGTTTTTTGGAGTAGGGATATATTATTTCATGAACATGTATATGAAGGTTGAAAAGAGGATATCCATGGTGTATGACATCTTCCTAATGATTACAATGAAAGTATCAAAGAAGAAGAAAATTTTGAACATGTACAAGTTGAAGCTTCAAGTAGCATGGACACTTCAAGTAGTCAGAGTGATCCTGATTATTTTCGAAATGAAATGAAAGCATAGATATTACAATGAAATACACATAAAAATTTCTAGAAACTAAGAAATACAACAATACAAGATTTCTAGTAATGAAAGAAATGTACAGAGACTCTAAAAATACAGAGTGCAAGACTCGCTAGAATGGTGGCAGCTTTATCTCTGAGAAGAGATGTGACAACTACACTCATTTACAAGAAGATGATTACAATGAGGCTCTAAAGTACTTTTTATGATAAACATGAATGCCAAAAACCTAGACATCCAAAAACCTAACCCTAGAAGACGAAGCGCCAAAAGTCATGTGGGCCCGCTGGGGTAAGTTAGTACATTAACTTACCGGGGTCGTAAATTTTGCATATGATCTCCATTTTAGGCGTGTGATAGCCCATTGGAAATGTCTTATCGAGAAATACACACTATTCCATCAAAATCTGACTTTGTCTACAGTTTGACGTTGGCAAGCCAAGAAAACACTGTTTAGAGCCCCAAAGTGGCCCTGGAAGTACATAAATATGTACTGACATGAAAACTTCCAAAATAATCCCATTGGAATAGGTGGGCGACCACCAATATCCACCTAGATGTTGTGTAGGGATTCAAGACAATCCCATAAGTTCAGAACCCACAATTAAAAATAGATGTCCCTAATACAGAGAAACGTGTTGAATTGAAAATTGTTCAGAAGGGCTAGTTGGAATTTGGAATAGGTGGGTGGACACCAATATCCACCTGGATCAATCCTCCCCCCTCAGGAAGCAATGGTCTCCATTGCGTTGAGTGCTAGGGGAAGAGGGGAAAGCCTTTTCTAAATCTTAATCTTGGTGAGTTGCATGCCTTGTTGGAGAAGTTGCACTGCTTGGTCTGTGGAAGGTTGGATAGAAGGTGTTGAGGCTGCAGTGCTTGCAGTGGCCTTCTGTGCATCCTTTGAAAAAACTGTAAAGAAGATGAATTTTGTAGTACGAGAGATTACCTTGCAGCACTATTTTAGTGAAACAATAGTAGAAACTACCTCTTTTATCCTGTAGATCCGACCCCCCAGAGTAATAATGACACTACGGGGTCGAGACTCATGAACAACATGATGTTTCCACATATATGGTTGGCCCAAAACAACATCACATACATCAAGAGGGGAAACATCACACACTACATCATCCTTGAAGGGTTGGATGCCATAGGACAGGCGACACTATTGGATGACACAAAAATCTTGTCCCTGGTGAAGCCACCCAGTGTTGTATGGTTGCGGGTGTGGTGTTGTTGCCAACACAAATTGTTTGATGACCTCAACTAAGATGAGGTTCTTTTGGCTACTGCTATCAACAATGAAATGCAACGAGGTCCCATTCAACCACATATGTGAAAGGAAGAGGCACTCTTCTCTTCAGGATCTATTGGTTCTTCTGGTTGAATTTTTTGTTGTCACAATAGTAGCAGTGGGGCCTGTGTCGATGATTTGTTTGTTTTCAATATTTTCTGGATCAGATTTCAAATCAGGGTTCAGCTTCTTGTCTTTGACCTCAGCCACCAATGACGGTTTCGAGTGACATTCATCGGTGTTGTGCCAGGGGATTTTATGGAAGTCGCACCACTTCCCAGTGTCATTCTTCGTCTTTCCTTTACCCTTCCTTTCATGTGTCTTGGACTGGTTTTTGAGAGGTTGTTGGTTAGGGTCATCTTACCATGCTTTGTTTGTTGCGGATTTGCAGACCTGAACTCCCATATGTTTTGGTGCCTAAATTTATGCTCGATTTTGACAATAAATTGATAGGCAACTCCCAATGATGAGATGTTTAGGAAATCAATTTTGGTTTGGATGTACCTATGCAGAGCCCCACGATATTTCAGAACCAGATGTCGCTAGAAGTCTTTGATACCCAACTTGGTGCGCAAGGTATGGAAAGTATTGGTGAACTCCGACACTGTTTGGCTCTTCTCTTGCTGCAGTGTGGTCCATCTCATGTACTGGTCTTCATAGTTATCAATAGGGTAGTATTGTTCCTTGACCGCATCCACAAAAAAATTCCAAGTGGGCTCGATCCCATATATTCTAGATTTCGTTATGGAACTTTTCTCCCAGTAAGTTTTTCATCAATGTTTGACATGGGGGAGAGCCTTGAGGAGTGCGAGGGTGATCTTTTCCTTGTCGAAAAAGTTGTGAACAAAGAAATAACCTTCTAGCAGATTCAACCATTTTTCTAAGGCATCCGCATATGTTTGTCCTTCAAATATGGGAATATAAAATTTAACTTGTAACTTGAAGGGAGAGGTTCCTCCAAAGTGGTTTCTTGATGAAGATGTGCATGTTTCTATCGACAGGCATTGAAGGATGTGGGAAAAATTCTCCATCACTTCCTCTAGTCTCTGTCACGCAAGAGCTTGCTCAAGCAACATGTTAATAAAATATTTTGCTCCACTATTTTTCTTTTCTTCCACCATAGATGGTTTCTTAGGTGTGTGAGAGATATTGTCATTAAGAAAGACAAGCTCGAGACCCAACCTACTATACTCGAACCTTGTCGAGGACATGCACTGAAAAATGATCAAGAGCAACCTGATCTGATACCATTGATCCAAATTATTTTTGGAACAAAATGAAAGAAGAGATATTACAATAAAATATGTTAGCACTCTGTAATTTGCCCAAGGCTGTAAGGCAGTCACAGAAGCAACATCAAAACCACTTCGAGTCTTGGATCTAGCCCTCCAAGACTCAGAGAGGGATCTCTCTGTCTGATATAGATTTGTTTTAATAGGTATTAGGCTAGTTATGCAAGTGTGGGGTTGGGGTTTTTAAATGGTTGTTTTGGGACAGCAAGGAGGGCCATTGGGCAAATGGGGTCTGCGCTTTAACATGTGTTTCATTCTCAAATCTGGACAAATCTCTTACACAGGGCAAGGTAGCAGAAATATTGGATCGAAATAAGTTTTGATGATATCGATTTGAGGAAGAAATAGGGGAGGAAAAAGCCAGGCAAAGGAGCAGCTAAGAATTCCTTAACTGAGCTTTTTAGATGAATAACATAAAGATTATCAAAAGGACAGATGTAGAGTATTTGCCAATAAATTCTGCTCTGTGTACTTTCTTCTGACAATAAGAATTGAAAAACAAGTGGAAAGAGGATAGGAAAATAATTTAACAGAGAAAAAATGCCACCAATACATCCACACAAGAATCCTGTAGCAAAAATAACATGTCCATCACTGATTGATCATTTAAAATTACAGAAAGAAGTTTTATGTCCAAGCACAGCCCACAGTCCAGCAAGGAACCTCACAGGTTGAACCCTTTTACATTAAAATCCTATGAATAAATAGGATAGATCATCCCAATAAGTTTCGGAATTCGGTTTAACCGCCTCGGCCAAAAATAGCCACCACTCCCACAAAATTTGGAGCTTTCTACCATGAAAGACGGACCGGTTTTCTGCGAAAAAGGGGTTTGAACAGATGTGTTTTTCTCTTGAACGATGACACCTGGGTGAAAAATGAAGGAGGATATTGTATATGGGCATGTGATGGACAAAAAAATCCTTCGGTTTTGCCAAATTCGTCCCCAGCTGGCCGTAACAGCTCCTGCAAGATCGGGACTGTAACGAAAAATTGAGAATCTGGAAAAATGGGCCTAGAAGATGTCTTCGATTATCCCTTCTCGTAGCTCTGTTGAAAACACTGAGAGAGGTTTTTGTTCTTCAGCCCATGCTAAGAAAAAACCTCTCTCAAATTTTTAAAATCCGTCTTCGTTTTCCCAGAAACTGCCTCGGACGAACACATGCTGAAATAGGCAAAAATGGCAAAAATATTAAAAAAGCGGTTTTTTTATGAAAAGAGGTATTCCGGACCCCCCCTGAGGTGGTAAGCGGTTTTTTGGGGGGGGTCCGTAGGAATAAGATCACGACACGTGGAGGGGAAGTGGTTTTAAAAAACCATTATTCCGGACCCCCCCCTCTCGTTAAAGTCCGGATGGTGAGGGGGGGTCCGAAATTTTTGTCGTTCGTTGAATTTATTTAAAGTGGATATGATGTGAGTTTGGATGGGGGCGGGATGTGTGAAGGGTTGAGTGGAGTGTGACGTGAGCAGGGTGGGGTAGACTTAGGTTAGCATAGGTTTTAGTTTTTTTTTTTTTTTTTAATTTTCTTATTATATGTTTTATTCTTCACGTTTTGTTTTATATGTTTTATTTTTGTATTTTGTTTTATTTTTATGTTTTGTTTTTTTTCTTATTTTTGTTTTTTATTATTTTTGTTTTAATATTTAATATATTTTATATTGTTTTTGTATTTTCTTTTTATTTTATTTTTATGTTTTTGTTTTTTAATTTGTTTTATTTAATGTTTAATTAATCCTAATTACTAAACTAGTTACTAACTTAGGTATTAATATTAACTTAATTAATTAACAGTTGATTAATTACTAACATGTTAACTTAATTGTTAATTAATTAATAATTAATTTATTATTATTAACAAGTTTAATTGTGATTATTAACCTAACGTTTTATCCTAAGTCTGTTTATTTATGGAGGGGTAAGATTTGCAAAGGGGTGTAGTTGACTAAACAAAGGACAAGGGGGTGAGGGGCATAGCGGCGGATAAAGGATGCCGAAAGGTGACGGAGGATCAGGCGCAGTGGACAGATGACACATGGGACANGGGGTCCGGAATCGCCTGTAGACCGTCCATCTGTGCACTACCATGACGACCGTAGATCTGTGCACACCTTTTAATCACCATTCCGAACCCCCCCCCCCCACCGTTAAAGGCAAAATGGTAGGGGGGGTCTGGAATTCAATCTCAACCGTAGATCTATGCGCCAGCTACTCCACCGTTCATTTATGTGTTGTCTTTACTTTGTGAGCGCAAAGTCATATTTGCTCCAAAACTTAGGATAAGTGCATTATGTGGATTTTGTGCACTACTCCCCTTGAAAATGATTTGCAGAGATGAAATATTATTTGCAAACCTATACACCCAGAGTGAAAAAATTCCAGTCAACAGATGATCCTATGAATCATAGGGTTATAACAGTGGCTCTACCTGGGGATGGCAGCTTCTTTCAGGAGGTGTCAAGAACCACGGACCTGTGAATCATGCAGACTGGTGCTTTATCCATTGGGCTGATCCCAAAATCTTATTCTGCACCCTGTACCTATTTTTATCTTGCAACTGAAACCAAATTAAGCTAAACACTGCTGAAAAAGAGATGCTCGGAATGCTAAGCTTATTCACATTCTCCTACCTACCCTATTCTACTGCTCATTTTGTTAGATCAAATAATACAAAAATGCCAATGAAGCCAATCAACTAGTTGTTGAGACCAGATGACTGTTTGATTGCTTGTTAGCACAGTGAAAAGCGCAGCTTGACCTTTTGCCCATCGACTCAAAACTGCAAAGTGAAAAGGCCACTGCCGAAAACATGATTGATCTTTATCATAGAAAGCTCGACAATCTTGAAAAACAAAAGTAATGTCAGAGAAAGATGGAGGCTCCACAGTGAGAAAATTCTCCATATAGGTAGCTACAGGATCAAGGTAGAAATGACATGTTCCTTGATTCTTGGATGGCAGCTCTGGCACTGTATCTATGTTATCTTCATCCTAGTGCATTTCCTGACATGGCTGCAACTACTCTGATGGGCTTTGTAATGTGACTTCTGCTGAACACACCCCTGTAGTTGACTATCCTAACATATCCATATCATAGCAGTGTTTTATCCCATAACAGGATGATGGGGGACGATTTTGACCCCTCAGCCCATCCAACCGATCAGCTATTGGATCATGAAAAGACTGACAAGACTGCTGCATTGATTCAAATGATATTTCCTGACCTTTTATGTATTTATCCTTCAACTCTTGTCCAAGAATCTCCTTCAAAATTTGAAATGAATTAAAGCACAATGGTACAGAGTTATTTTGGATTAACTCACAGTTTTTCTCAGGCTTTAAGCTTTCATTTGGAATTTGAAAATCAGAGTAGGTAAAGTGCTGCAATTTTGGGTTTAGAACAGCCTCCACATCAGCACTAGCATCTTCCCCTATTTGATCAGAACATCCTCCCTCTTTACCAATGCCAACTCGTCTACAATTTCTTCTCAAAAATTGAAAAGAAGAGAAACATAAGGGCAAAGATTTTTCCCTTACTCTGAAATTTTCTGTCTCTTCCTCATCGTTGTCATGATTGTTGTGCAAGGGCTGATGGTCATACCTGAACTGTAAATGATCTTCTTCCTGCCAATGACATGCTACCGGTTTCTCTAAACAGTCAACCTCCATTTCAACCTCATGATCATCATCATACTGGTCACACTTGGGTAAATCATCCATGGATGAAATGCCATTGAACATGCATATCATGTCAGCTAGTTGTTCCTTTACAAGTTGAGATGGGGCTCCATCTTTGACTGTGTTGTGAATTGAATACATGAACGAATCATTATTCAATCCATGGTACCCAGAATGAGCAGAAAAATGTTTGGGAACTATGACCGTGTCTTTCTCTAAAATCAATGGAACATGATGTCTTTGTACAACAAGCTCCTCTTTTATGTTAATCTTCTGCATCATCTTTTCCGTGGCACTAGCCAAAATCTCCAGTTTAGCTTCTGATGACTTCAGCCGCTCCATTTCTTTGTCCTTTAACTTTGACCTCTTGATCAACAAGTTGGTCTCCACATCAACTGCAATGCTCTGCATTTCTTCAAGGCTTGTAGTGTTCCTTTCTCTTAACTGAAATGTCATCTCAGGATCGAAGGCATCTGGGTAATGCAAGTGAGCTAATCCTGGGGGTGGCCTTATATCAGTAGGTAGTGCGTGATACACCTTATTGAATCTGGCTGAAAACTGATGTATTGTCTCCCCTGGATTTCTTTTCAAGTGGTCATACTCTTCTAGGAGGAGGAAAACATTTCTCATGACCACCCATCTATCTAGGAAAACTTGCATAAATTGATTAAAATTTCTGATGCTAGCAGCTGGAAGGTTCCTAAACCAATCTTTAACTTTACCTCCCAAGGACAGGGCAAACATCCTGATACAGACATCATCATCTTCAACCTCATAAAGGTCAAGGAAATCCTCAAGGTTTTGAATATGCTTTTCAGCAGTGATCTTCCCATTTTCTCCATCAAACCTAGGCAGATTATTGATGTAATTGACAGGGAGGTCATGGAGAATGGGAGGCAAATCTAGAGGCTTGTATCAGTCTGGGACTTTTGCAAGCACAGGAGATGAAGAAAGAGGCTTACAACCATCCAGAGGTTTAGCAAGAGTAGGAGATAAAGCAGAAGGCTTAAGTCTCACCAAGGTTTCTACAGATGCATCTGGGATGTGCACAGGTGTATGAGCATGTACATAATCTACAATTTGGGGTTTAATCTCTTGAGGCTCTTCAGGTTGAAAATGATCATCTTGAATTTCAACACTATACTCTAGACCAGGATCATGATAAGAGAGAAAGTAATTGCAGATGAAACCAAAGATGTCTTGAATGAAATTTGAGCTTGAGTACCTGGTCTTTCTAGGTTGCTTGACCATGCTTAAGGTTCTTCCTCCAGTGGAGTCTTTGAGTCGGCACTCTCTGGAGTTGGTTGGAGTCGCCAGGTGAATGATCTCAACCTTCTTGTCTCTGGTCACTGTCCACCATCAGTGATCAGATCTAGAGCTTTGAAGTGTACTACTGGAAAGCAATGTTTTACCTAGAGGTCTAGTTCCTTTAGAGGACTTGTTCGATTCTAATGACGTGGCCAAAAAACCAAAAATAGAAGCCCATGGAAAAGATGTAGAAGACTGTAATTTAGGGACTGAAGAGAAACCTAGGATGTTCAAACTGTCTAAATCATTACCCCAGAGCAAAAACTCAAATACATTGAGCTGTTGAAAGAATTTTCGGATGTTTTTGCCTAGAGCTATGAAGATTTGAAAGCCTATGATATCAGCATCATACAACACAGGATTCCAATAAAAGAAGACCAAAAACCGTTTAGGCAGAAACTTAGGAGGATTAATCCCGAATTGCTCCCTCTAGTAGAAAAAGAAATCAAGAAAATGTACGATGCCAAGATCATAGTTCCGCTACGTTTTTCCAAGTGGGTTTCTAATCTGGTTCCTACACGTAAGAAAACCGGGGAAATCAGACTCTGCATAGACTTCTGAAATCTGAATAAAGTCTCCCTGAAGGATAATTACCCCTTACCGAAAATGGACCACATCCTGCAAAGGGTGGTCGGGTCCAGTCGAATTTCTCTGCTAGACGGTTTCTCAGGTTACAATCAGGTCTTAGTTCACCCGGATGACCAAGAAAAAACCGCTTTCACCACACCATGGGGCACTTTCATGTATGTGAAAATGCCTTTTGGTCATATGAATGTAGGAGCCACATTCCAGAGGGCAATGGATATCACCTTTTTGGAAGAATCAAGTAAGTTTATTGTCGTCTATTTAGATGATGTTACTGTGTTTTCCCAATCTGATGATGAACACCTAAGGCACCTCAGACGAGTCTTCGAGAAGTGTAGGAGGTTTGGGATTTCTTTAAATCCTAAGAAGTGCCTTTTCGGGTTAGAAGAAGGAAAACTGCTAGGACATATCATCTCAAAGGAAGGAATCAAAATAGACCCTAGCAGGATCGAGGCTATACTAAATTTGGAACACCCAATAAACCTCAAAGAACTACAGTCTTTTATCGAAAGAATTAACTTTCTGCGAAGATTCATTCCCAATTTGGCAGAACTCCTCAGGAACATTACAAAAATGATTAAAAAGGACGTAAAAATAAAATGGGACTCTGAGGCCAGACAATCTTTCGAAAAAGTTAAACGAGCACTCACAGAAGCCCCTGTCTTGATCAGTCCGGATTTTACTAAGGATTTCTATCTCTTTTCTTTCGCCTATGAACATACTATAGCAGCGGTGTTACTGCAGAAGAATAGCGAAGGGTATGAACAACCCATAGCTTTCTTCAACAAAGCATTAAGAGATGTTGCCCTGAACTACAATATCGTGGAGAAGCAAGCTTTTGCTTTGGTAAAAGCCATAAAGGACTTTAGGGTCTACATTCTCCATTCCCACACCATAGCTTATGTTCCAAATGCGGTAGTAAAGGATATTTTGACACAGAACAACCCTGATGGAAGAAGGGGAAAATGGATTGTTGTCATTTTAGAATACGATATAGAGATTAAGCCCACAAAACTAATCAAAGGCCAAGGCCTTGCTAAATTAATGGCTGAATCTAACTTCCAGGCTCTTGAGATTAATTTTCTAGATGTGGTAGATGAACAGGGTGAGATGGCGACTCCAAATGTTAGAGAGGTATTTCTAAACTCTCCATGGTATGCAGACCTTATATTCATTTTACAAAATTTACAAGCTCCCCTTGGTTTAAATAAGACTAAAGCTAGATTTTTAAAGTTGAAAGCTTTGAAATACTATATTATAGAAGGAAATTTATATTGGAAAGATCCGGCAGGCATTCTGTTAAATTGTTTACTGAAAGATGAAGCTGATAAAGTGTTGCAAGAGTTTCATGCAAGAGAATGTGGTGGCCATTTGAACTGGAAGGTCACAGCCAACAAAATACTCAGAGCTGGATTCTATTGGCCCACCCTGTTCGTCGATGTGCATCAGAAGGTAACAGCATGTCACCAGTGTCAAGTGTTTGAAGGTAAAAGGAAACTCCTTCCTCTACCTCTGAAGCCGATCTCAGTTGAGGCTCCTTTCCAGCAATGGGGGCTCGACTTCATTGGGGAAATACACCCACCTTCTTCAAGCCAAAACAGGTGGATTCTTACTGCCACCGATTATTTTACCAAATGGATCAAGGCAATACCAAGCATGCAAGCCACTAACTCTGTTATTATCAAATTCCTTGAAAATAATATTTTGTCTCGTTTTGGTTGTCCTAGAAAGATTATAATTGACAATGCAGCTACTTTTTGGTCGAAGAAACTCATAGATTTATGCAACCAATATCACATTGGTTTGGGGCATTCCATAGCCTACTACCCGTAGGGGAATGGGTTGGCAGAATCTTCAAACAAAACTTTGGTAAATATCATCAAGAAAACATTGCAGGAAACAAGAAATCATGGCACAATAAGTTGGTGTTTGCTTTATGGGCTGACAGGTTGACCACCAAAAGGTCAATTGGTATGTCACCATACCAGCTGGTCTACGGTACAGAGGTAGTTTTCCCCACTTCTTTGGGAGTCCCTATCATGAAGTTGCTTCAAGAGGTACAGGCTGAACCAAATGACTCATAGAGAAGGATCAACCAGATGATCCAATTGCAGCAGTCTAGGGAGGATGTTTTCCACAAAACACAGGTCGTCCAAGAAAAAATCAAGAAGATCTTTGACAAACGAACCAAAGAGGATGATTTTGAGCTAGGATATTTAGTGTTGAGATGGGATGCCAAGAATGAGGACAAGGGAAAGCATGGGAAATTTGATAATCTATGGACAGGGCCATACATGATCCAAGCTTTCAGGGGAAACAATGCTTTCTTGCTAAACAATGTTGATGGGTCAGATCTGCCAGGAGCACCTGTGAATGGCAGAATGCTAAAACATTATGTCCCACCTCAGTAGAAGATTTGAGTGCTCACTCTCCATTGTACATACTGTTTTAATTTTCATTTTTACTTGCATTTTCTGAATGAGGAACATTAGTCAGTTGGTTGAAGCTCAAAGAGAAGGCCCTAAGTTGCTGACCATTGTTTTTCCAATTTTTGAGAATAAAACCAACGAAGGCTACTAGACAGAAATTTTTCAGGACTACAGGAACCAGGATTCTTGGCACTTNTTGTACATACTGTTTTAATTTTCATTTTTACTTGCATTTTCTGAATGAGGAACACTAGTCAGTTGGTTGAAGCTCAAAGAGAAGGCCCTAAGTTGCTGACCATTGTTTTTCCAATTTTTGAGAATAAAACCAACGAAGGCTACTAGACAGAAATTTTTCAGGACTACAGGAACCAGGATTCTTGGCACTTCACAGGGAAAGTACCATCCCCAGGTGGAGCCGCTGTTATCACCCCATAAGTTATGGGAATCAAATTGTGAATGGGATATTATCTGTCTCTAGTGTTTTTGTTGTCAAATGATTTTTTATTCTGCAAATAAAAAAATAAAAAAAAGAAAAAAAGAAAAAAAGAAAAAGAAAAAAAAAAGAGAAAAAAGAAAAAGAGGGCATAAAAGAATTGAAATGAAAGCCCCATGCAATAATAGTAAATTGGCCATACCTTTCAAGCATGGCCAAGTTCTTTTTAAATTTAATGTTGTTAGATTAGTGAATAAATCTGACCAGACTGTCTAATCCTGGTCAGATAGCCCTTAGGTAGAGTAATTTCTTAACCCAACAGTTTAATCTGGGTTAATTGTCCTAGGAAGATAGGTTAGCATGTAGGTTAGTTGCTTCATTTGTTTCACCCCAATGAAACCAGCTTGATGAAAATGTTACACCATGTCTCAAATGCCTAAGAATAGTTTGGTCGAAGTCCCTTGGTGGTGTCTATGTGAAAAGTTTGGGAAAAACCCGTAAGATGCACTTATCCTAAGTTTTCCCAACACATATTTCTCCGCTCCTGATTTATGCTCCATGCACTTTTCAACGGTCCAGATCGTGGCGCTCAGATCTACGGCTCACAAAGCTTTCCGGACACCCCCTACCGTTCTTCTTTTAACCGGGGGGGGTTCGGAATCGGAAATAAGATTGGCGCACATCTGGACGGCCCAGGGAAGGGCGCTTAAATCAATGGTCTAGATTGGATTCCG
>JASDQU010585624.1:44788-62364 GCA_032191745.1 Picea mariana | reverse complement strand
GGGGGGGGGTCCAGAATGAGTATTAAAGATCACGCTAAGATCTGTGGCCTGGAAACGGGTGCGCAGATCAACGGTCTAAAAAGGTTTTTGGACCCCCCCTGATATTCTGCTTTTAACCAAAAGGGGAGGGGGTCCGGAATTGTTATTCTCCTTTGGCGGGCCCCTGGTTATACATGGCGTTAACCTATTGGTCCTGAAGTCCCATCCCCCATATGCTATCTGACAGCCCCTGTCACTCATGGATGTCATCTCCCACTTGTTCCACTTGCTCCTGAGTTGTGTCCCATCCCATAACTGCTGTCAGTCCGTTACCTTTTCACTCATAACCAGCCCCTTATTGCAACTTTTACTTCCAATCCCTAACCTCCACGTCACCCGTCCGTATGTTTTGGCCACCGTCACCTACCATCTCACCCCCAAGTGGCCCGTTGTCCATTTATTACGGGATAACATACCCGTTATCCTGTTGACCTGTCTCCCGCGCCAAACCGACCCCAGTTTTGAATAAAACTACCGTTATCCCCCCTACATTCGCTATTCACCCATCGCACCAGAAAATTTACCTCATACTCCTCCATTGCATTCCCGTCGCCTTCATCCACAATCAGTCGAGCCTACTAACGTCGTGTTTATTGCAGGTACTGTAGCATAGATGGCGCCAAAGCCAAGACAAGCAGAAGGAGAGGAGAATCCTTTTCTCCCGCCTCCTGTCGACCTGGACAAAATCCCATTGGTCGACAAAGACAGATTGATCGCTGATACCAAGTGTGATTTCGATTTTTCATACCTCCAGTCATGGCTCCGCGAGGTTTTCCTGGACCAGAGTGATGAAATTGGACTCTGGGAGTCCAATTTTCCCCTTTACCTCTTTCCCCAGATACACCATTTCCCCAAATTCGCACTTAAATGCCAAGCTCACTACATCCCCGAACAGAGAGAAGTCATATCCTCATCCAGAGACACCCTATTTCTCATCACTCCTGAAGACATAGACCAAATGATGCAAATTCCCCGTGCTGATTCCGCTTCTCCTTTCAACCTAGAGATCCTTACAGAGTTGTACCAGAAGATGACTTTTCCCCAGAGAGCTCAAATTTTTGAGCTTTTCCTTCCCACCTACGCTCAATTCCCTTCCACAAATCCCCCTTACCTCTCATCCATGTTCTCTACCAAGAGAAACCAGGTCATTTCCTCCCTTTGTGCTCTGTTAGGTTATTATTCCGACCAGTGGGTAGATGAGCCCATTCTAGGTTTTCTATCCATTTTCTCGACTGATGAAAAACCCACCACACAGTTTGATTTCAGTACCTTCTTGGCGGACAATATTCACGAACAATTCGTGAATTTTGGCACGGAAGGCATGTTCAGATATTCGTCTATATTGGCCTACATGTTTGTTTTCTATCAAGCAGATAAATTCAGTTTTTCTATGCAGAAAATGGACGCAGATGGAAGGCCTCAGCCAGTCACAGTGTGGACATCTTTGTTGAAGCACAACTCCACAGAGTATAGCTTCAAGGCATTTATTGATCTTTTCTACCACCCTGTGGTAAGCATGTTGGGTGGCAGGCCCGAGCCACGAATAAACGACGAGGTTCAAAGAATTCTACATCTCTCGAACAACGCAAAGACAGGGGACTGGTACCTGTATCAAAACCACACCGAGATCAGAGTTTTTGGGTGCGAATTGGCACCCTACAAGCTGCCAAAGTATGTGCCGGTAAGAATATTTGCGTTAGAGTATATAAGTCAGATCATGAATTTAGATGACATTCATTTTGTTTCCCTGAAGAAAAAGCAGCAACTGAGAATCAAGGGGCAGATTGGCTCTTTCATCTGCAACAGTCAAGGCGCCGGGGAAGAAGCTGATAAAATGTTGAAAGAAATGAAATTTTGTATGAGTTTCCCATGGCACTATGATCCATGCGGGATCATTTCAGAAATGCGGGTGAAAAATAAAAACATCCCGTACGTTCATGAGTCCAAGCTCGAGATCGAAAAATTTGCCAATCAGACAGTGTGGGTGCCTGACACATTGATCGAAGCAGAACAGCAGGTTCCCCTGGCCACTGTACCACCAACTACTACACCACAGGTCCCTAAAGAAAAGAGGCCTCGACAGGATTCATCTCCTCCTGTCACAGAGGTATCATCCGAGGAGTTCCAGTTGCATACCAAGAGGCCCAAGACAGTCTCAGTTCCTGGTCCAACTGGAGAAAAAGAGGTTCTACCTACCACAGGGACCAAGCCGTCTGTTCCTCCCTTCGGTTTGAGCCAGCATAAATAAATCACCCCAGCAGTACCAAAGAAATCCACAGACTCTCCCCTGGATACACAGTCAGGCAAGACTGGGCCCAAATTGAGCATCTTTGAGAAGTACGAGCTGATCAAGAAGAAGAATCAAACCCTTACCAACAGTAATTATGCTCAGTTTCGGAAACAAACGTCGACTGCGCAGCATAGATTGTTGTCTGCATTCGACACAGAAAAGGGTAGGATGCACATGGCCTTCCTCCAAGTGCAGGTTCCGGATCCCAAGGTGATCTCGGACTATAAGAGGGCCACCTTCGAATTCCAGGCAAAGGACGTGCACCCAGCAGATCAGATGGATCTGCACAAATAGACAGGTGAAATGGTATTCCATACATTGGCGCATGCTTCTGCTTCAGCAGCCAAATTTCAGGTGTCACTCAACAATGCTCAAACGCAGCTCAAGATGGAAAAAATATCGTCCTTTGCAAAGGACAACTGAATTAAGACCTTGGAGGAGCCGGTCCTCAAGATCGGCTATGATCCTTCGAACGTCAAAGCTGCAGAAGAGATGATAAAGAAGAAAAATGCATACATCGCCTCCTTGAGGAAACAGCTGAAGCTCCTGCCTACAGAGGACTCACAGGCAAAGGAGATAACAGAGAAAGAAGGTGAGAAGGACGAAATGCTCAAGCTTCTCATGGAGCAGAACACCCAGCTCAAAGAAATGGAAGCAGAAATGGAGAAACTGTTAAAGGAGAAAGAGCAGCTGAAGTCTATGGAATCCATTCCAATGACTGCCATCCCAATCTCAGGGACAAGCACAACAACAGTAACAGCAATCCCATCTGCAACACCAGTGACACCACAAGAGGGGACAGTCGATCTCGCCAAATCCATGGAAAAGATGAACCTGCAGGAGACATAAATCAGCAGGCTTAAGAAGGAAGTTGAGAACCTCCAAGAACTCAAAACTTCTTTCCAAACCAGTCTCTCTAAAGAAAAGCAGGTAACTGAACAGCTCAAGAAGGAACTGCAGCAGCTCCAAAAGCAAACAATGGCAGGGAAGACTTTGGCTGAGGTCAAAGAGAATGTATGGACAAACATCACAAAGTCCATAAATGAGATCTGGCCCATGATCCAAATCATGTTCGAGCAAAACGAGTTGGTCCAGAGGAGTAAACAGGCTATTGAGAAGATCAGAGTAGAATTGGGAGATAGACCAACTTAGGCAAATGATATCATCAAATTCCTCAATTCTAAGACCAAAGAAGATCTAGAAGAGCTGAAGATAGAAGACAGAACAGAGACAATCCTTGAGGTCAAGAGAGTCTTGACCAAGAGAAGTCTAATGCTTCAGTTGGAAGAAAAGGTTCGGATCATGGACCAGGGGGTACAAAAGTTCTTCAATAAGATTGATTCTCTCCAAAAGAAAGGCCTACCTGGTCTGAAGGTCATTAATGATAAACTAATGACACTCCCGGATTTCAAGAAGAGATTGGCTGAGGTGTCCAAGGACAGTTCAAAGTTTTCAGGCATACAAGGAAGCATCACAGACAAAGCTTTCCTGGATGCCCTTCAGTTGGACATCAGCATCCAACACGAGATTCGATACATATTCCTCACTAAGCCCACATTCGCTAAGTATACGGAGATGGACGAAGTGTATCGAAAACTGCTCAAAGTCACTGTGTCGAGTCATATCAGATGGGAGGAACTCTGCGATCTGCTCGATTAGCAGATGAGCTGTCTGGGTCCAGTCACCTGCCCAGTCAAATGAAGTTATGCGAAGGCTTCATCAATGTTCTACCCAGAATTTCCGCGTGCAATTGCGCCAAGTCATCAAGCAGTTTTAATTAGTTAAATTAGTTATTCTAAAAATAGAATGAGCATGTCCTGATCAATTATGACAGGAACGGTTGTAATTTGAATTATAAATACTTCACCTTTCGAAGTATTGAGGGTTGTTGATCTTTACACCCCAAAGCTATCAAACTGTAACAATTTTTTAAGAGATCTGCCATTAATGAAAAGGAGGCACTTTTACAGGATTCTTGCGTATATTCACTGGTGATGTTATTCTCTAATTGAATGTTATTCTTGCTTTGTGATCATTTTGTTTTCTGAAACTAATCTTTAAGAGTAACATATGTTGCAGGATTTATCTTGGATACCCTATTTCCGACTTTAAAGATTTTAATGTTTATCTTCTGATGTTTTCAATTAAGAAATTCTTAACTGCTTCTTAGTTGAATTTATCTTTCTCATCTTTTCTTCTGTCCATCATTTAAGCTACTAAAAGATCCAGTGAGTATATTATCTCTCCCTGTGGAAGTCTTTTTTTTCTCGTTTCTGGTGGTATTTCATTTTTAATTAAATACAGACCCCATAGCCCAATGGAAGTGTAGACTGTCTCAACCAATTTAAAAAACACTTTGACAACATAACCTACAGATTTCTTTACCTAGCCTAATATCTAAAATTGAAACATAGCTAAATCATATAGAGAGATCCCTCTCTGAAGATGGAAGGGCTAGATCCCAGCTTTAAAAGTGGTTGGATAAAGTTACATTTGTGGATTTCTTCTCTTTCAACCTCTAGGAAATTTACCAAGTGCTAACAAAATACACATAAAAATTGGCAGAAACTGAGAAATACAACAATACATGATTTCTATTAATGAAAGAAATGTACAAAGACTGTAAAAATACAGAGTGCAAGACTCACTAGAATGGTGGTAGCTTTATCTCTGAGAAGAGATGTGACGACTACGCTCATTCGCAATAATATGATTACAATGAGGCTCTGAAGGAATTTTTATGATAAACATGAATACCAAAACCCTAGACATCCAAAAACCTATCCCTAGGAGATGAAGCGCCAAAATTCATGTCGGCCTTGTTGGGGTAATTTAGTACATTAATTTCCTGGGGTCGTAAATTTTGCATACAATCTTAATTTTAGGCATGTGATAGCCTGTTGGAAAGGTCGTTTAGAGAAATACGCATTATGCTGACAAGGTCTAACTCTGTCCACAATTTGACTGTGGCAAGCCAAGAAAACACTGTTTAGAGCCCCAAAATGGCCCTAAAAGTAGAAAAGGATGTATTGACATGAAAACTTCCAAAATAAGCCAGTTGGAATAGGTGGGAGGCCACCAATATCCACCTGGATGTTGTGTAGGGATTCAATACAACCACGTAAGTGCATAACCGATAATTACAAAGAGATGTCCCTATTACAAAAAAACATGTTGAACTGAAAACTGTCCAGATGGGCTAGTTGGAATTTGGAATAGGTGGTTGGCCAGTAATATCCACCTAGATCACAAAGTTCATCAAGAAGAGAAGAAAGAACTCAATAAATCATAAGAAGAGGTGAAGGAGATCCAAAAGGAAATGTAGCACCAAGGAGATCAACACAACAAAATCATACACCCGTAAGGTATAAATATTATTCATTAATGGCTCAAGTTATGAATGTAGTGGAGCCTTTAAATTTTGAGCAAGATAAAGACCATAAATTATGGATGGACACCATGAAAGAAGAATATGATTCTATCATGGAAAATGAAACATGAGAATTAACAGAACTGCCTGAGAATAAAGTCCCTATAGGATCAAAATGGTTGTTCAAGTCTAAATTTAATGTTGATGGTAGTATAGACAAGTATAAATCTAGTTTGGTTGCAAAGGGTTATTCACAAAAAGAAGAAACTTATTATGAAAACACTTTTGCACATGTAGCTAAAATGAATACCATTAGATTAATGATTGCAATGGCTACCAAGTCTAATTGGAAACTACATCAGTTGGATGTTAAGTCAACTTTTATGAATGGAGAATTAAAGGAAGAAGTTTATCTCATGCAAGAAGAGGGGTTTGTAAAGCATGGTTGAGAGCATCTTGTATCTAGGTTGAAGAAGGCATTGTATAGATCACTTAAACAAGCATGCAGATCACGGTATATGAAAATTGATATTTTCTTGTTGTTATCACATGAAGTTGTCACGGGTCAATTTTTTCCCTTAGGTTTTAATTTTTACCCATTAGTCTTTAATTTTGTTTTAATTTTCTCTTTATGATTTTCTTAGGTTAGTCTAGACAAATAAAGGCTTGGGTTTTGGTTCACATTTTGGCCCACGCCTATGGTTTATAGCCTAGGTTCATTTTGTGGTTTATGTCTTTGACTCATCACCTGACTTGACAACCAACACTATCAACCCCATGACTCTACACGCCTCGTAGGTCATTCCAACCACTCATACATTTGATCCTTTACACTATGTCCCTTGGTACATTAAGAAGTCAAATAAAACCTTGTAAAGGGCATTGCCAACTCACTAAGCGTTTTTGCAGCGCAACTTTGTATAATAACCCTTTACCACCATTCACCATCATCATGTTGATGGCATGTCTTTTATTGTTTTCAACACCCTGTTTTCAAAAGGAATATTATGATTTGGTTATTTATGAGGTTCTAACTATTACCAAATTTTAAATTATGCTCCTAAGCTCGGCGTTGCTGAAATTGCTAGTCCAGACAGAGCTGCGGATTGCGCTACGAAATTGACTATTCAAGGTGAATTAGAGGCTGAGGTGGATGTAACAAATTCAGACTCACTGCAGATCTTTCATTATCATTTACCAAGTCCAGGTACTTCATCATCCATTCCAGCTGCATTGAAAATCGTTAAGATATTTTTGTCTCAACTTTTGGTAGCGCTTGGCACTGCAAGCTACAACTTCTCTAACCTACCAACCTCTCTACCTTTTCTGCCATGCAAACCATAGCCATTTGCATGTAGAATTTCCCCTCCACTGGATATGAGTCAATTTGATTCTGAAAATTGAATGCTCATTCGTCATCTTGGCTCACATTGTCCACACTGCGCTACAGAAACCACTGCTACCAAACTACGCTACAGATCCCCTATTCCAGCGCTGCAATTTCCTTATCAAACCATTGCTATGTTCTACGCTCACAATTTCAATATTGTCTCTCCTTTCTCACTATGTCATTTCATAATTTCATCTCACAAGTCTACTTGCAGTAAGAATTTAGGATCCCCTGCATTTTTTAAAGCTTTGATGACCCTGTATGGTGGTTTGATAACAGTCTAAAACCCAAACAACACATTCTCCCTACACATATTTTCTCAGAATATCCTTTCCTCATTTTAATCCATCAAACCAGACTCTTGTTAATCAGACCATTAAGGATCACCTTAAAAACTCAAAAAACATCTGCCTCTGATGAGTTTCCTCACCTCTCATAGCATTACATTTTTAAACCTCCTTCTTTAATCCATGGATACACCTCAAAGGAAGAAATCGCACAAGGGTGGGAGTGTGGTTAGGACTGAACCTTTTGACATGCACCTGTTTGATGTTGAGACTATTATCATGGAGGTTTTCCAAAGAGTTGGTTGCCTCTCTTTTTTTCAAAACATGCAAAGGGGACACCCTGAAGTAGTAAGGCAGTTTTCCTTAAATTTTGATGTCACTAAGACCAAGGTAGGAACCCTTGAGTTGGAGGTATCTGAAACCACTATTGCAGCAGCCACTAAGATACCCAACACTAGTGAGAGGTGGTTCAAATACATGATTCTAAATGCATCCTTTTCCAAGTATTTCTTCAAGCCAGACTATCAGAAAGACAATTTGTCTAAGGGAGTGCCTATGAGCCATCTGGTTGAGGGTTTTGATAAAATGTTGAAGATTATCCAGAGATATTTTACATGTGAGGGCAGGTTTAACATGATATACTAGTATCATATTAGGCTCTTGTTGCATTTCACAGGAAAGGATTTAATGAATATCCCTTATTACCTGTTCAAAATTATGGGAAAGATGGATGATAGGGTTCAATCCATGCCTAAGGTTGTGGACACTAGTGTTTTTCACTCTAGGTTGATTAGGATGTTGTTTATGGATGAATTGAAGAAGGGAAAACTTTCTTCGAAACAGTTCATTGTCTCTGCCAATATGCAGCTAGATATAGACTCTACCCCTCAATTCAGGATGCAGAGCCCTTTTCCATCTAGTAGTGTTTCCCAAGCAGAAACAAGTAAGAAGAGAAAAATCAAACCTACTACCCAAGACAAAGAAACCCCTAAGGAAATTGAGGAAGAAGAGAGGGAGGTTCATCACTCCCCACAAAGAGAATTTTCACCTCTTCCTGCACCTGAATTGGAAGAAGTTCCTTCATCAACCAAAACCACAGCCAGGAATGAGAGGAAATTTCATTTCCCTTCACCTGTTGTAGCAGCTAAGACCAAAGTCAGGAGGCCTTTTACTAGATCATCAGTGCACAAGGAATTTTTTGAAGCAGAAGTCATACCCAAGGCTTTAGTTGCAAAGAAAGTTAAAACTAAAAGTGACACTATTGGGAAGCCTATTGAGGTTATGGCCAAAGCCTATGTTCAGAAGAAAGATAAAGGTAAAGGTGAAGCCACTGAGAAGCCTGTTGAAATTATCAACATCAACACTCCCCCTGATAATCCTACTTTCAAGAGACTCATTAAACAACTCAGGGATGCTAGAAAATAAGTTACCCGTTTGAAGGCAGAAAGTTTGACTGAGAGAAGAAAGATGAAGGAGCTCATGTACATGTACAATGAAACCCTTGATTTGGCAAGGTTTACAGCAAGAATATTCTTTCCTCTCCATAGGCAAATTAAGACTCTATACATGAAAAACAAAAGCATTCAATCCCAAAACATAAAGCTCAAACAAGAATTGCAATCCTTCAAGAATGATCTAGCCCAGAGGAACTTAAATGTTCTAGTACAAGATGCAATAGAAAGAAATGAACCTGCAGTAGAGAAGAGTGCCCTTACTAAAGAAAGAGATGCTTCCATGACAGAGGAAAGGTCTCCTGCAACAAGGAAGAGTGCTAGATTGAGAAAGTAAATGGAGAGTCTGACAGATCTATTTTTGAGGATAGTTACTTTTTGCAAGCTTGAAGTGTTCAAGGAAGTATGATGTTTTCACCATATGAAGGCATCTACAGGCTCCTAGTCCATCAACTAAGATTTTTTGTGTTTTTGAAGAGTTGTTGCATCACATAGAAAAAAACAGAGATTTTGTAGCCCCTGGCGCTACAGAATCATCTAACACAAACGGTTATGTAGTTGCACTACCAAAGGCGCTACGGAATCACCTAGCCAAACACAAGAAGGGTGCTATGGAATCTGCACAGCAGTTTCACAAGGGGCGCTACGAAATTTGCAGAACAGTTTTTCAAAGGGGCGCTACGGAATCTGCAGAGCAGTTTTTCAAAGGGGCGCTACGGAATCTGCAGAGCAGTTTTTCAAAGGGGCACTACAAAATCTACAGATAAGTTTATAGGAGGGCGCTACAGAATTGGCTACCGAATGCACTACGAAATGGGGCTACGAACTAGCCATTACAATTAGAGGTTTTGAATTCATGACTTTTTCTTGACTTTGATGATTTGGAGGGAACCAAAGATCAACATGTGGTAGCTAGAGATCAACATATGAGATTGGAGGACACATGGCACTAGAGAAGGATGCACCCAAACAACAATACATGTCGTTCAATTTTTGTTAGAGTGGTTGCCAACATGCTCCTTGATTTTAGCAGTTTGTTAGATCTGTTGGTACAGATGTTAGACTAGTAGTTTTTTGTGGGGAATCCAAGGATAGGAAGGCCAGATCACACCTCTAGCTGTTGTAGACTGTTATGATTATAAATACATCAAATGAATGATATGTTGAGGTTTGGATGGTTGAGCAAAGCTCCCTTTTTGTAATATTTTGACAAAACAGAGTTGTTCTCTGGTTATGTATGAGACTTGAGACATTTTCATTAATAGAAGTCAATTTTCTTTCATCATCGTGTTTCCTCTTATTATGCAATGCTCATGCTTGGATGATCCATATGAGATATTGTGGTTGTGTTATAATGGATGTTTGATTATAATGTTGCTATGAATATTTTTCAGTATTTTAAACTTGAAGTTCAAGAATGTTCTTGTGACTGAGTTTTTCTTCACTAAGTTGCTTGAAGGCCTGATGCTTATAGAAAACTTATCCACCTTCCTCACTAAGTCTCCCTTCTATTCACCTTTATCCTTAAACCAATGACTGAATTTAATCAAAACATCATTTGCTTATGCATGCTAGCCTAGATTTATGTGTTAAAACATTCTTATGTTGAGTTTTTGTCCATTTGACCTTTAATCATTAACTTACATTCACAAATATTTTGATGGGTATTGGGCTTATCCTCTTGCAATCTGAGGGTGAATCTCAGTGCTAACACTTCTTTCACAAGTTTTTATTAAAAGTAAAGGATGGAAATGGTCATGTTGCTTTGATTTCTTTATATGCTAATTAATTGATTGAAGAAATCAAAAGATTGTTGTCATAGGATTTTGAGAAGAAAGACCTTGGTCAGTTGCATTATTGTTTAGGCCTTGAGGTATGGAGAGAAGATGGTAAGACATTAATCACACAAAGAAAGTATACAATGGAGTTAATTAAGAGGTTTAACATGAGTGAATGTAAACCAATGTCTAGTCCATTACAAAAAAATAGTACGCGTAATAGTGATGATGAAACAAAATAAATGAATCTTACCTCGTATCGACAAATAGTGGGAAGTCTGAATTATCTAACTACAACTGGGCCAGATATTGCATATTTAGTCACTATACATGGTCAATTCATGGAGAAGCCTCATGAAAGTCATTGGAAAGCAATAAAGAGAGTCATTTGATATTTGAAAGGGATTGTTAATTTTGGTATTGAATATACTAATGATTTTAATGTTGAGTTGATAGGTTATTTAGTTCAGATTGGGTTGGAAAGTCAATCATAGGATATGCATTCAGAATAGGATCCAGGATCATATCATGGAGAAACAAGAAGCAACCAATTGTTTCATTGTGATCCACTACAGCTGAGTACAAATCTGTATGCAATGCCACCAGTGAGGCAATTTGGTTGAGGCAAATTCTTGAAGATGTGGGAGAACAACAAAAAGTACTAACACTCATCAAATATGATCACCAAAGCTTCATCAAACTAACAAACAACCCAATGTATCATGCTAGATCAAAGCATATTGAGACACATCAAGATATTGACTTAATCTATTGTAATAAAGATGATAATGTGGCAAACATTTTTACAAAGGCTCTTGGAAAGGAGAAATTTGAAATTTGTAGAGATAAGTTAGTTGTACGATAAGTTACATTGCATGACAAATTGTGTATTTTTATTGCACAAGATCGAATAAATGAAGGAAAGAATGTTGGTCCCCATTGAGTATAATAGAAATATATGTACGCAAAGATTTCATCAACTACCTCCAGTTTTAGGTTGATGGTATAAAGATTGAGAAAATAAGATTGAGAAAATGAGAATATTCAAGAAGAGATCATATAGTTAGGAGACTAAAAATGGTGGCAGGATTTGTGAGAAGGTATGAACATAAATAGATGAAGCAAGACACATTTTCAGGTAAAAATCAATATGCAATGAAATTTGAGTAGAAAGAAATAGAATTATGTTTATAAGAAAGTCCCCTCCAACATATATTCCCCATAGGAATTGAAATTATGTTTGTGATTAATGCTTAAAAAGGTGCAAAAAACAGACAAATAGATTGAGCTATGAAAATGTCTATGTGTTGAATCCAATAAAATGAGAAACATAAAATATTCTATGAAATTCAAACATAAAGAGGTTAGAAGTGTCTAGTATCAACGGAGATAAAACCAATGAATCTCTCACATTAAAAAACAAAAAGGGAAGACATAAAAAAGCCAGAAGTGTCAAGTATCCAAGAAGATAAAAAGAATGAATCCCTCACATTAAAAATAAAGTCTTATTTGAAGAATATATTCAATAAAACGAGAAACATTTACCTAGATTATACACTTTGCAAAAATAAAGGGCTATTGCAAATCTAGACATAAAGAGGTCACAATTGTCCATTTATGAGTTTTATCAGTTTTATTGGAGAAGTATTCAAGAAAGGATGATGAGAAGAAATTAGTCGACCTGCAATGTGTTAGAATATTATGCTTGTTTCACCATAGAAAATTCTACACCATTGTCACCCAACCATAGGCACAAATCCACCCCCGTGCACCTTGTCCTTTGCTAGATAAAATGATTTTGGGAAGCCACACTAGAACCAACAGATAAACCAAGAGAGTGCACCTTTTCCAAGGTAGCACACAAGTAAGAGTACTGAAAGGTTGAACAAGAGTGCGATGCACCATTGCTGTTGTTGTTGCTCCTCTTCCAGACTTGAACATTATTTTTGCTGCTATTGTGGTTCTAAGAAATGCACACCAATTGAGTGAGTGTGTGCATTTACAAAATGAGCTAAAGCGCATTCTATTTACACTAATATGGCTAGGTGAACAAGTGTCTCTTCAAGAAGGGCCGACCTATCCTTTTCTGCATAAGATACTTCAATATTACTTATTCTGCTGAGCCAACTTGTCTTCCAATATTTTCACACATTTGTTTAGGTTTTCTCTTGCTTATGAAATATTATATTCTAGTCAAAGTTTTATCCATGGAGGTTAATACCTCCCGCAGCTACCAAAACATCAACACTCCCTCTTATCTAGGGAGGTATTTAACCATGATGTTCCCTTCTAGTCTTCATAGCCTTGATCGTTATGCCATGATCATCTTGTCATAGTTATGCATATCATGCTATTGGTAGCATCATTATGTTACACATGACTACACCCATGTGGACCTATCAATCTCGTCTAAGGGCCATAACCCACTAAAGAAAACTAGAGCTACACCTTGTAGTGTGTGTCACCATAATTGTCATGGGATACACCCGCATGACGTGCTCATTCATGGATACACCCATGTCATGAGTATCATCATTACTATCATCATTATCCATCCATCTCACATGGCATGAACAAGACCTACATGGTCTTGCAGACCAGTAGCATCACCAGAGCTACACAGACTATCTCATGATCACCTCGATCATATTACGAGCAACACCATCACATTCATGCAGGTTCTCAACTACGCCACTAGCATACCAGACTGTCTCACTGGTGTAGCAAAAACTTGACATACCAGACCATCTCACTAGAGTATCCTACAACTCAGCATAATTCCTACAACTCGGAATGAAGCCTACAACTCGGCACAAGGCCTACAACTCGGCATGAAGCCTACAACTCAACACAAAGGCCTACACCTCAGAACAAGGCCTACAACTCGACATGAAGCCTACAACTCGACACATAGCCTACAACTAGGCATGAAGCCTACAACTCTGCACAAAGGCCTACAACTCGGCATGGAGCCTACAACTCGGCACAAAGGCCTACAACTCGGTACATGACCTACAACTCGACATGAAGCCCACAACTCGACACAAATCCTACAACTCGACATGAAGCCTACAATTCGGCACAAATGCCTACAACTCAGCATGAAGCCTACAACTCAGCACAAAGGCCTACAATTTGACACGAAGCCTACAACTTGACACAAAGCCTACAACTTGACACGAATGCCTACAACTCAGCAGAAAGGCCTACAAGATCCTTCTTTTCAAATTCTGCCATCAACTTCCTCTAACTGAGAGAATCCTCGAACCACGCTTCCATTTTCTGCATGCCCCTATCCTAGAAACTGTCACGAAACCTTGCTTATTCTTTATCATTGACTCCCTCTAAAGTTTGAATCCCTCTGAGTCCTTTCAAGTCTTTATTTTATGTGGTAACCTTCCTGAAATACGTAGGATAACCTGCCCGAAACATGAACAACAAGAACAAAATTATTTCCAATATAATATCATTTTATATAAGAACATATTAATTTCATGGTAATTCATTATAGCATTACCAAGGTGTCCTTCCTGAGAAAAAGAACAAGAAATATCTCCTAGATGAGATGTTAGTTCATATTGCAATTAAGTACAATAATCATTTATATTAATAGTACATGCTACTAAGTATTCGTTTGTTCTTAGCATTAATAAAATCTAAAGGATTGCAATACTCAAGCAGCAATAATATCAAACATGATACGAAAACCTGGAGTCTAGCTATTGTTCCGCTTGATTTTCTTTTCTTCTGAGACAAGTATTCTTTCCAACCTGGAGAGTGTGTTGTTCCCATAAATGTATTAGATCTAAGATCTTTCTGGCTCTATTATTCTTGGACAAAGATCCCTTCTCTTTCTAGAGATTCAGATTTGCAGTAGTTGTTTTTTATCATTTCTCCTACTCCAAGTTCATGTGCTTGGAAGCTCTAAAAATTAGACTCTTCATCCTTTGACGCCTGCTCTTTAGTCTGTGGTTCCATAATTTTTCCCGTTGTTCTTTGCAAGGATGATGTCAATCCTTATCTTCAAAGCGCTACTAAGAGACTATGCTTATGTTGCGTCACTCTGATTTCATGGAGGAAGTCATGATTGTCTTTGACTTTGACCTTAACCAGTCTTTTGACTTTGAGCAATCAAACCTTGATTTTGACTAGTCAAATGTTGAATTTGACCCAAAATTTCAAATTTGAGAGTTTTTATGGTTGAGGGCACCAAGAGATGCGTTGGGTTAGGGTGCACTAGGATATCCAAGAATTATGCCAAACGCTTCAATTAAAGTGCTCAAACAATCAGGTTAGGGTTTGTTGTTGTTGCAAGATCTAAAACCCTAGATGCAACTGCAATTGTGCTACAACGATCTTGATAGAGAGTTGCGGATATATCTTCCAGTGGTTAGACTATTCTGAGGGTGGTGTGGGCCCATAACCTGTTAGATTATTATGCTTGTTTCACCGTAGACAATGCTACACCATTGTCACCCAACCATAGGCACAAAGCCACCCTGATCACCTTAACCTTTTCTAGATAGAATGATTCTAGGAAGCCCCACTAGAACCTATAGATAAACCAAGAGAGCACACCTTCTCCAAGGTAGCACACAAGTAATAGTACCAAAAGGTTGAACAAGAGTGTGTTGCACCACTGCAGTTGATGTTGCTCCTCTTCCATACTTGCGCACCACTTCTGTTGCTACTGCACTTCTAAGATACGCACACCAACTGAGGAGTGTGTGTATTTACTAAATGAGATAAAGCACCTTCTATTTATACTAATATGGCCAAGTGAACATGTGTCTCTTCAAGCAGGGCCGATCTCTCCTTTTTTGCATATAATACTTCAATATTACTTATTCTACTGATTTGACTTGTCTTCTAGGATTTTCACACATTTGTTTAGGTTTTCTCTTGCTTCCGGAATATTATATTCTAATCAAAGGTTTATGCATGGAGGTTAATACCTCCCACAACTACCAAAAAATCAATACAATGGATTCAAATGCTAAATCATGACAGTTTTTCCAATAGGCTGAGGACTATGCAAGGATATTATTTGAAATGGGAAAGGAAGTGTAAGGTGACAAATATCACAGGAGCAAGAAGTACGAGAGGATAAATAAGAAAGAAAGCATTTATTATCCACTTTTGGAAAAAATTTAAGGGTGCCACACTTGTTGAAAATATTCCAAAAATTTAAGAGTGCCACACTTGTTGAAAATAAAACCAAGGCGTGATTTTCCTTTTTAGAAGATATGGAGAAAATGTTGAGGATTAATTGTTATGTGTGATAGTCATAAATATCTTTTTAATCATAAAATGTGCAGAAAAGACTAAATCATTGCGGTCATAAAATCTTTTGCATCACAAAAAGGATCTCAAGACTAGAGATGTAATCCCACTAAGCCTATACAGTAACTAATTAAATCAAATATCCCCTTTGTTGTTAGGACTTTAATCAAACTTTTCGTTTTAATTCTTAAATATTTCAATATTGCTTTATAGAACAAAGTTGTTATGGAATTTAATCAAATCCTTGATTTGTATTCTCAAATATTTTCTTATCGAACAAAGTTGTTATGAACTTTAATTAAAATTTTGCTTTTAATTTTCACCATTGCTCACATAAGTGTTTCTTTTTTGGAGGTTACGGGTTTAAATCTAGAGGGGTAGGTTATGTATACCTCCATAAATATCTCCATAAATTTTAGCACGCAAATCATTATGGAGAGGGAGTTCTTTGTCCCACAAAGAAGGGGATCTCATACACCAATTTGATATCTTACTTGATGGTGACCTTAAAAATAGATTATATTATATATTATATTATAAAAATCCATAAAATAGAATAAAAGAATATTATGATAAATTAATTTTTTTCTAATAAATTTAAATCTTTAAATCTTTGGTTAAGTAATAAAAATATTAAAAAACTTTATTATAATTTTATAACAAATTTTTCTCTAATAAAAAGATTTTTATTATAATTTTATAAAAAAGTTTTCAAGTTTGTATGAATAAGAACTTTATTATAATTTTATAACAAATTTTTATTTCTTTAAATTCATTAGATAACTAATAAAAATATTTAAAGATTTTTATTATAATTTTATTAAAAAAAATTCAAGTTTGTATGAATAAGAATTCTTTAAAATTTAAATTCATTAGATAACTAATAAAAATATTTAAAGATTTTTATTATAATTTTATAAAAAAAAAATCAAGTTTGTATGAATAAGAATTCTTTATCATTTTAAGAAACTTCCAAACCTTTTTTTGTATAGCAAGATGTTTTCCAAGTTTCAGATGAAGCACTTAGCAAAAAGAAAAGGTTGAGATAACTAATAAAAATGTTTGAAGATTTTTATTATAATTTTATAAAAAAGTTTTCACGTTTGTATGAATAAGAATTTTTTATCATTTTAGTTTCAGATGAAGCACTTAGCAAAGAGAAAAGGTTGAGATAACTAATAAAAATGTTTGAAGATTTTTATTATAATTTTATAAAAAAGTTTTCAAGTTTGTATGAATAAGAATTTTTTATCATTTTAACAAATTTTCATAACTTTTTTTAATAGAAAAAATGTTTTGTGCTTGGCAAAAATGAAAAATCATAACTTTTTTTAATAGAAAAAATGTTTTGTACTTAGCAAAAATGAAAAATTAAGATCATTGAAGGGTATCATGTTAAAATTTTAAAAATTGAAAGCTTTATATTTATTCTTCATATTATAGTTTTTTTAATTTAACAGTTAAATAAAACAAAATTGCAGTTATAATAAAATAAAAGTTATACATATATCTACTAGTTCTGTTGTTATAAATTTTATAGCCTTTGCCACATATGTAATAAGACGGGTAGGTAAATGACAAATCATAGCTAGCTTATCATGTATGGTTGCATATACATGTATTGTCGTGCTATACATAAAACATACATTTATTACCATGCACTGGGTGTTAAAAGTATGACGTATACA
>JASDQU010585624.1:33597-44535 GCA_032191745.1 Picea mariana | reverse complement strand
ATATATATATATATATATATATATATATATATATATATATATATATATATATATATATATATATATATATATATTCAATGAAATGGCAATCAATCTCTAGAACAAATTATGAAACGCATGAATACAAGAAAAAACACAGGCATTTTCATTATATGAATCCCTCAAATTTTCACGCTGTCTACTTACCAATCTTTTACCAAACTCTGATATAAACATCAATATACAATTTTGAATTGGCCACAAATTGAATGACCGCAGATTAGAGTTCTTTGAATTCAAAGATTTCTCCATGTCTGCGTGCAGAAACAATAACAACAACAGACTGCATAATGTAATAGTAGAAGCTTCCTCACATATCCAGCATCAAAATCGGCTGCCACCCTAAAACAAAATCGCCTTCAGGAAGCTTGCCTTCCCCGATCAGTATTGCAAAGAAAAATATTTATCAATGCATATAATTGATCCGATGATGATCGAGATTTTGTAAAATCAATGCCCGCAGAACTCGTCAAGGTTTCATAATCTGCACTTACAAATCCTTCATTGACAGCTTCAAAGCAGCCCATTAATGGATGAAATCTATAAATGATCATTTTTTGCTCCCGATATATTCAATCGGCCTCCAGATTTTTTTCTCTCGAAATGCCTATATATCATTTGGAGCCGCGTTGCCTCTGTGACTAGGGCCCGAGGGAGGCACCGGCCCCTTTACCAACTCATTCGACATAGTGAGCGGTAAGATAGAATCTCCTTTTTCACCTGCGCAAATAATTACAGGGCTTCCTTATATCTTGGTAAAGAAATAGGTGAACAGTTCACAAGAGACAAGTTAATCATCGTATCTGAGATCCTTAAACCTGAATATTTAGCTGCAATTTCCCTATTCATGTGCCCTATACCTATCATAGATGGAGTGGTGTCTAAACTCTTAGTAAAATTCCTCCGCCCACCGGGAATTTCTCACAACTCACATCAATATTTGCGGGCAATGGTCTGGATGTTAAGGACCTGGTTGTGTTATCAGGTAAGTAATGCAGTACTTTCCATACTCCACGCCCATTATTTTCAGATCTGTTATACAGGGATTGACTTATATTATGGCATCGTACTCTCAAGTTATATATACCAATAGTCAGTGCAGGCACCCACACTATAGGGATTTCCCACTGCACCTCCTTTAGCAACAGGCTTTACAATTTTACCGAAAAAGGAGATATGGATCAGTTGTTGGACAAATATTATGCAGCTCAACTCAAGATCAAATGCAAGCCTGGGGACAATACGACAATAGTAGAGATGGATCCAGGTAGCTCTAGAATATTTGACATGCATTATTACGTGATTATGCTGGACTACGCATTATTTCCTAAGTTTTGTCCTTATAGGCAAGGTATGGGGTAAAGGACCTGGCATCGAAGAGAAATATTGCCATGTGAGACCTCTCAATAATATTTGTTGTCAGCCTTGCAGTTCTTGCAAGGACACTTCCTAAAGTTGCTTCCCTCTCTAACCCTGCTGAGTCTACTACTTTAAATCATAAGTCCCCCAATTTAGCAACACCTTCATGAATATCACCGGTCATATGACTATCAGGTGTGTTATGCACAAGGGCCTCTCTCCTCCTTATTGATAAATTGTGAAGCAAAGAGAAAAATACAGAGAGAAGAGAATAGAACAGTATATTGAAATGTATGAAAAAGTACAAAACTTAGTTACAATGCAAGATGGTTGAGCTAAATATGCTCAAGCAAGACAAAAATAGAAAGTACAACTGTCCAGTACAGCTGGCAGTGTATGGTCAGACTGTTGAGGGTACAATATATTTAACACTCCCTCTTAGACTCAACAGTTACAATCAGCAGCACTGACTATGCCTAAGTGTTGTCGCTGAAAATCAAAAACTGACTTTCCTAGTGGCTTTGTGAAGATATCAGCAAGCTTATCTCGAGAACCACAAAATTGTAGTGCAATGTCACCATTATTGACTAACTCACGTATGAAATGGAACCAAGTATCAATGTGTTTACTTTTCTTGTGGAACACATGGTTCTTGGATAAGGCAATTGTTGATGTGTTGTCACAGAAAATAGGAGTTGGATCCTTTTCTATTTGTGACATGTCTTTCAATAATATTCTCAGCCATACAGCTTGACAAGAAGCTGAGGTAGCAGCTACATACTCTGCCTCTGCAGAAGATATGGATACAATTGGCTACTTCTTCGATGCCCATGAAATCAGGTTCGTGCCCAGTTGAAAAACATATCCTGATGTGCTTTTCCTGTCATCTAGGCTGCCTGCAAAGTCACTATATGTGTAACCAGAGAGTTGATTACTATCAGATTTAGTGTACCGTAAACCGAAATTTATTGTTCCTGCTACATATCTCAAAATTCGTTTTGCCATTTTCCAATGCGAATCTTTTGGTGATTCCATGAATCTGGAAACAAGGCTAGCTGCATACATGATGTCAGGCCTTGTTGTTGTAAGATACAGCAAACTGCCTACTAAAATTTTGTATAAAGTAGAATCCACTGTGGGACCTTCATCATTCTTTCTTAATTTTGTGCCTAAAGGGATGGGTGTTTCTGCTGGATTGCATCCTTCCATGCAAAACCGTTTGATGATGTCTGCTGCATACTTTTGCTGACAGACAAAAATGCCTTTGGCTGATTGATGAACCTCAATGCCTAAAAAATATTTCATTATGCCAAGATCTGTCATCTCAAACTTAGATTGCATGGCATGTTTGAAATATGTTAGCTCTAGATTTCCTGTGTAAATCATGTCATCAACATATAAACATACAATTAATATTTTACCGTGCTGATCTGTTTTGGTATAAAGGGTTGCTTCATTTTGACTTCTGTTGAAGCCACTTTTGATTAGGTAAGTGTCAATTCTGCTGTACCAAGCTCTTGGAGCTTGCTTTAAGCCATACAAGGCTTTCTTCAACCGATACACTTTGGCTGGGTGCTCTTGGACTTCAAAGCCAGGTGGTTGATCGACATAAACTTCTTCTTCTAAAAAACCATTCAGGAATGCTGACTTGACATCCATCTGGTATACTTGTCATTTGTGTTGTGCTGGTATGGCCAATAGAGTTCTGACAGTGTCTAACCTTGCTACTGGAGAAAAAGTTTTACCATAATCAGTACCTGGTTGTTGTGAGAATCCTTTGGCAACAAGTCTTTCCTTGTGCTTTTCAATATGTCCTTTTTCATTGAGTTTAGTTTTGTAAACCCACTTGACACCAATACTCTTTTTGTGAGTTGACAGATCAACAAGATCCCATGTCTTGTTCTTCTCAATGGAGTCAATTTCTTGGTTCATGGCTTGAACCCAATGTGGCTCCTTAGCTGCTTCCTTAAAGGATGTAGGTTGACATGACATTAAAGCAAAAAGATTGTGTTGCTCAAAGTCATCCAACTGTTGATGGATTTCTCTCAAACTTCGAGTTCTCTGATTATGTGGTTCAGAGAATGATTCTCTGCTAGAAGTTGAGCTATCATGTGTATGATCTGGTTGTCCTTGTACCTGTAGTCTTGGAAGAGTAGTTTGAGGTACTTGTTGTTCTGAATTTGCTGTGTTTTCAGAACATGGCAGCAATGGATGTTGACTATCCACTTGCTGAGTTTGAGAATCATTCCAAAATTTATTTTCCAGAAATTGTACATCTCTGCTGAGAATTATTTTCTTGGTGATGGGATTGTAAAGCCTGTAAGCTTTAGCTGTTTCACTATAGCCAGTGAAAATACATTTTTCACTTCTGTCATCAAGCTTCTTCCTTAATTCGGAAGGAATGTGTGCATATGCCATGCATCCAAATGTCCTTAGATGAGCTACATTGAGCTTTGTCCCACTCCATGCTTCTTGGGGAACTTTCATCTGTAGACTGGTGGTTGGTGATCTGTTCAAAAGATAAACTAAGCATGCTACTGCTTCAGCCCAAAAAGTATTTGATAAGTGTTTTTCTTTAAGAAGTGTTCTTGCCATATTCATGATGGTCTGATTTTTTCTTTCAGCCACTCCATTCTGTTGTGGGGTATATCTTGTTGTTGCTTGCATGATGATGCCCTGAGATTTGCAGAAATTTGCAAATTCTCTGGAGTTGTATTCTCCTCCTCCATCTGACCTGAGTACTTTGAGAAATTTGCCACTCTGTTTTTCAGCTTCTGCCTTGAATTCTTTGAATTTTGTAAATGTTTCAGACTTGTGTCTGGGAAAATAGATCCATATTTTCCTGCTGAAATCATCAATAAACGTTAGAAAGTAAAAACTACCAACTATTGACTCTGTTTGCATTGGTCCACATAGGTCAGTGTGAACTAGTTCAAGATGTTGTTTGGCTTGATTGGAAGACTGTGGAAAACTAGTTCTTTTGTGTTTTCCAAGTATGCAGGACTCACATGGGGGAATTTTCTCTGTAAAAATAGGTAGACCTTTGACCATGGAGTTTTTCTGAAGAAGACTTAGGCTCTGAAATGGTAGATGTCCAAATCTTGTATGCCAAACTATTGTTTCATTCAGGGTTGATGCACTCTGTGCATAAGGTTGACTCAAATTTGCAGTTCTGAGGGTAAGGGGAAACATCCTATTTGGAGTCATATAGATTTCAGAAATCAATTTTCTGCTGGGTTTTCTATCATAGATTTTGCAAGATGCTCCCTCAAAAAGTACCTTATATCCTTTTTCAATGAGCTGTCCTACACTTAACAAGTTATGTTTCAAGTCTGGAACATGATAGACATTACATATGTCTTTCTTTACATTCTGTTTAGTAAGAATAGGTACAGTTCCTTTTCCTTGAATTTTGACTAAATGATCATTTCCAAGTGTAATATCAGATGATATTGATGAATCAATGTAGGAAAGTAATTCTTTGTTACCTGTCATGTGATTGTTGCATCCACTGTCCAGCAACCAGAGATCTTTAGGTTGTTGTTCAGTCTTGTGGCATGAGAGAAACATACCTCCTGAGTTTTCTCCCGTGTGATTTGACACATGTGCTCTGCCTGAGAGTTGATCTGCCTGCTTCTTCCTGCATTCAGATTCATAGTGCCCATACTTTTTGCAGTAATAACATTGTATGCTTGATTTGTCATTTGATTTTCTCCCTCTGCCTCTTTGAGGCTGGAAATTCTGATGTTGATTTTGTTGTTGATTTCTGTGACCTTGGAAATTGTTATTTGGATATTGTTGTTTATTTCCGCCAGTGGAATGAGAGTTAGTTGGATGGCTCCCTCTTCCTTGGTGAGATCTACTTCTTCCTCTGCCTCTCCCTCTGCTGAAGGAGAATTGAGTTTTGAATGGACTCATCTGTCAGATTCAGTCTGGTCTCATGTGTCACCAAAGAACCAATTAGTTCATCTGTTTAGAATCTTGACAGATCCTTGGATTCAAGGATGGCTGTTACAACCATTTCAAATTTCTTGGGAAGACTTCTGAGAATTTTCTCAACAATTCGTTGATCAATGATGGTTTCACCAATCAATCTGATATGGTTCATGATTCCCATGACTCTGGTCATGAACTGATCTACAGTTTCGGACTCTGTCATCCTTAGAGTCTCGAATTGTGTCCACAAGGTCTGCAGTTTAACTGTTTTGACCCTGTCATTTCCTTGGTAGGAAGATTTGAGGATGTCCCAGGCCTGTTTGGAAGTACCGGCGCCTGTGATTTTCGAGAATATCGAATCATCCATAGAATTCTGAATCCAGAATTTCGCTTTGTTTTCTTTGGTCCTCAGAGTTGCCTGAGCAATTCTCTGCGCATTTGTCATGGCAGTGAGGGCGGCTGGATCTGGTTCCACATATCCAAGATCCACTGGTTCCCAGCACTCTTGTGCTTGTAGGAACGACTTCATTCGAAGAGACCAGAACTCATAGTTCTTTCCCATAAGTATCGGACCCTGAGTTGGTCCTAGGTTGCTAGATGATGCCATTTCAAAAAAAATTTGCAGAGGAAATAGAGGGAAAAATTTGTATTTACCTCTGATCTCAGAAACACCAATTTGTCGATGGCCGATGGGAGCTTATCGGGCTTTAATCGGCCCTTGGTCTCCTTGCAATGTGACCACACGCTTTAATGTTAAGGCGCTACGGGATTTTCCCGTTCTTTGTCTTTCACAAAAAAAATGTTGAAACGCGAGAGACGCCTTTGGACAATTCAACGGTCCAGATCTTGTGTGATCTGACGGTCCAGGACTTATCGGGATATCGCGAATCGGGATTTCGCGAGTTCTAATGTCGAGGTTTTCTGACTCCTTGATTCCCCGATCTCCGATTTTGCGATGGCACGTTCCTTTTCAGGACTTTCCCGATTCCTCTGATCTCTGCCACGCGTACCAGCAGTTGGATGGTCGTGATCTTTCCTCGCGATTTCGCGGTTGGAGATGTCCCGGATGTCTCGTCTCCAGGATCCGCGAAATGCCGATGCACCGATTGACTCCTTTGACGAGATGACATCAGTTGGGCCCCGCAAATGGAGGGTTCCTCCTCTCGGGATTTCGGACTTCGCGGTTTCGAAGTGCACGAGATCCTTGTCCTCAGGATTCGCGATTTGTCGAATCTCGATATGCCAATGGCCCTTTCCTTGTCTGAACTTTTCCCGAGTCCCCGGATTTACGCCACGCGTCCGAGAGAGATGAACGGTCCTGATTCAACCTCGGGATATCGCGACTTGCGATGCTCCGTTGACACAGCTTCTTTGTCAACTTGAAACCCCAAATGCCGAAACGCCAACGGTTTCCTTGATGACCGCCACGTGTCCGGTCAAATGGACGGCTGAGATCTTATCGCTATATCGCGTATCGCGATTTCGTGAGTTGCGAAGTCCTGTTGCAATGGTCTTTGAAAACCCTGAACTCCGAGATGGCGATTTGACGATGCGTTGATCTGCTGCCACCTGTCCTCTGAGATGGACGGCTATGATCGTTTCGGGATTTCACGATATCGCGTGTTAGAGTTTTGGAGTGCAAGCCTTTGCACGTCCAACTCTCGATTCGCGATGTGGCGATGAGAAAAGATCGACGGCTCACGATCTTTCTTGATCCAACGGTCCAAAAGAACTTGGAATTTCGCTGATTGCGAATTCTCATAGCAGACTTCTGACCTTTACACCTGCGAGTCACGAAATGCTGAGATCTCGCCACGTGTTTCTGGATGGACGGTCCAGATGATGTCGGGATTTCACAAATCAAAGAATTCTCCGGTGCGCTTCAAACGACTAAACGTCGTGCACCTTCTTGCTGATCTAACGGTTGTCATGCCTTTGCGCAAGATCTGATGACTAAAATGCTTTCGCCTTTTCCGCGCTCTCCTCATTCCTTCTGAACTGGTTTCCCGCTTCAGATCCGTTCGCAAGACGAATCTTATGGCCGCAATGGTTGATCCTTGCGTGTTTGACGCGATCTTTGCCGAATTTGACGGAATTTCTCCTGTGGAAGAAAAGATTCATGAATCTTTCAAGGATTTGAAAGAATTTCACGAATTCTTCGTTCTCTGCTACAATCTTTGACAGATTTGAGCGAATTCCAAGAATCTTTAAACAATTCTGCCTTCTGCATGAATCTTTAACGAATTTAAGCGAAGTCTTCAAGTTCTTTAAACATTCTTTTGTTCTGCAGCTCTTCTGCGTCAATCTTTGACGATTCTTGAAAAAATTACAAGCATCTTTACTGTTTCTTCTTCTGTGTTCTCTTCGTCCAGGATCTTTCGAGCGTTGTACGCTCTACTTTCTCCGCAAGCTTCTTACGGCGATCTATTGAGAGTATTACGGACAGCTCTCCAAACCTTGTGAAAAGTTTGTGTTACGTGCTCTCAAGATGCGTGTAAGCTCTGCGCTGTTAGGATCGTGTTGCTCTCCATGTTGTGTGAAGAGACTTACTACTGAAGCTCTGATACCATGAGAAATTGTGAAGCAAAGAGAAAAATACAGAGAGAAGAGAATAGAACAGTATATTGAAATGTATGAAGAAGTACACAACTTAGTTACAATGCAAGATGGTTGAGCTAAATATGCTCAAGCAAGACAAAAATAGAAAGTACAACTGTCCAGTACAACTGGGTGTACGGTCAGACTGTTGAGGGTACAATATATTTAACACTTATTAACCTGTTACCAATTTCAAATGAACAGAATATATTCAGAATCCCGTGCACGGTTCAAACGCACTGACCATTAAGAAACACATAAAATTAACAATTTGACGTTCTTCACATTTTGGAACGAAATATCTGGTTATGTTTTATCCGGACTAGAGGATATCTCATTCTCAGGAGAATTTTTAGTGCAACGGGACAACTAAAGTATTGAAACTTACCTATTAAACAACGCTGATTTCCCCACATTTGGCCTTCCAATGAGAACTACGGTCGACAGTCTTTCAACATCAACTTTGTCAAATTCGTGCTCTGCATTTTCAGGTGACTCGAGATCCACTGAACCATCTTTATCTCTATTTCCATCACAGAGCGTCCTCTCCTGTATTTGCCTGTCGAGAACTGTGTCTGCACACTCCTCAGGATTCATTGAAGCACTTGGAAATTCCTGTCTGTCTCTGCCTGCCATAAACAGATCTTTTCTATCCCCCGGTAAATCACTAAAGCTAACCAAAGATATCTTGGCCCACATCAGGGGAACATTTTTTCTCCCATCCAACAAAAACAAAGTCTGAATGTTTTGGTAGCTGGTTGGCCCAAATAATTTCTTCCATGGACCTGTAAGAGCTATCAAAGATAGTCTCAAATGCTTCAACAGAAACTGCATATCCACATAATTGTAAAATATATAGTACCATTATATCTAGCATTTAGGAATAGACCAGGACAAAAAGCAGCAAAGCTCTACCTTCAAATGTGTGTATATTCTTCATTAGAGATGAAGTTGGTGGTCCAAAGCCTCTCTTTGAAAGCATGGCATTTATTATTATACAAAGAAAAGCGCTTTTCTTCCTGGACAACATTGGTGGTAGTTGAGGAAATTTCTGCATAGAAAACCATATTGTACTTAGTCACAGCCAGAACGTGGCTGTCTAATAAGCACAGCCAGAACGTGGCTGTCTAATAAGCATGGAGTTATGTTTAGGGTGTCAAAAATTTGATCAATCAAATTGTAGGTGTCTAAAAAATGGAGTCATGTTTAGAGTCTTGAAAATTTGAATATACTTTTCAAAATGACACTAAACTACATTATCACCCATCACAGTGAATGTGGACACCTAATAAACATGGACTTGCATTGTTAGAATGAAAATGCAAACTTTGCCAGCTCAAAATCAAAACTACAGATTTGAAAATACTTGCAAAACGGCACTGCACTATTACTATCCCACATCTTCTGGTCACACAAGCATACTGTTTGACAAAATGTATAAACAAACAATTCTTCCCTCAAGAGGAGACGAGAATGGGGTATGTTAGGGTCATGGTTAACAAAGCATGAGAGGTACAGGAACCCAAAAACAATGAGAAAAGACCGAGATATGACAAGTTGTAGCAAAAGGACGTTGAATAAACAGAGATTCGTATTTCTATTCAATATGAGGTTTCTTGGTGGCATTTTATAATTTGCGTTAAAGGGTTTCTGCCATTTTCCTTCCACAGCTTTCGGGGATGCCTGAGGCTCTAACGTGCCTGTTTGTGTTAAATTACAATTCAATAAAAGAGCTTGCATTCGAGGTAAGCGTGAAGCATTCAGGAGCTAATCCAATCCTTTTCCTGAGTAGGTAATTGAGGTGTGGAGAGAGTTGAGATCAAGTACTGCAACTAATACGCCTCTTATCATCCAAGTTTCGTTGGCTCTTTTGCATAGAAGAAGTTTTCTGGTGTGTGATTTTGGATTTCTGTATTTGTTGGTGACAGAAAAAAGTAGAATGGATCTGCGCCTTCCTGCATTATCTGCGCCTTCGCGGCGTAGCGGGAGTGGCGAACCTCTTTGACTGTCCTAACGATATAGTTAGAGGGCAAAATCCAAGATTGAAAGAGTGTGCCTTCATATGTAACTCGGTTTGATAGTCAAATTGGCATGTTTGTTAGGTTTTCACACTTCCAGACATTTCTTATTGGCCTTGAAAAACCCTTACAAGATTGGCGCTAGTTCATCAATTGATGACATTTATTGGCCTTAAAAAACCCTTACAAGATTGACGCTAGTTCAATGACATTATAAATTGTAGGTTCATTTTACCTCGCTTTATGGGTGCAAAGAAGGCCAGCTAAAAGACACGCTCGGCTTCTTGAATGCTACCGTCCAGCAAGTAGATAGAAGTGTATAGGATTCTCTCGTGCAGGGTTGCAACAAGCTTAAAGCAAGAAAGCAGCACACAAATCGCAAGAAAAGGCAACGCGCAGAGATAAAAGAAGTGGTTGCTGCACTTCTGACCAACAACGAGGCGCAAGCATATGTCAATACAGAATTGCAGAGCTCGCCATTTTTCTCAGATTTTGCAAGGTCGATGGAGAAGATGGGAAGAATCGGTGTGCTCACGGGCAGTGCAGGGCAAATCCGGGGACGCTGCGCTTTTACAAATTAAAAGGGCACTCATTCGCTTTGAATATGTTGGCATTCATGTGCGTTTTTCTTTGGGAATCATAAGCCCTTTGCCCGGCTTCTGCATCCATTTTTTGTCTTTGAATAATAGTGTACCCTGAAGAGTGCCATTGTTGCAGAGCCACTTGGTGATTAGCATCCATGCAGGGTGAAATTGCATGTTATACCCATGTCCATCATGCAGATGGCCACATTGCCACTTAACAAACTGCCATTACACATGGCAACATTCTCAGTTGGGGAAAAATTACCAAATAAAAACAAACATTTATTGTTTACAAATAATGCTAGCATTATTCTTCCAGCATTTCTCATTGGGGAAAAATTACCAGGCAAACCTATGCTTTAAACTAAGATTGACGTGAAAAATTTGGGTCGCTTGCAATAACA
>JASDQU010585624.1:7453-17945 GCA_032191745.1 Picea mariana | reverse complement strand
TATAGTCAAGGAAGAAAGAATGGAGCAGGATTGCACCATATCAAAAACCAGATTTGGGGAAAATGGGCTTGACTACCATTATCAAGTAGGACAAAGAACCATATCTACATGTAGAGAATCATGAACACACCATACATGTATAGTTGAAGATAGTCATAATGTTGGGGAATCAAACCTCGAAGCAACCTAGAATACTCTACATCACAATAAATAGGTTAAGTTGGTTGAGTGACATGGAAAAATAGAAGGGATATGGCATTGATATCTTATCAATATATTTGCATGTGATTTCCAAAGATCTTAAGGCATACCCACCTCCTTGCATTGATGCACAGATCTAGGATAGCATTAGAAATGAATAGGGTGCCATGGTTCTTGAGCGCATTCATACTATTCTCAGATCCACTCAGAATGTTGAGGTTATAACCAATGACCCAATTGATACAGTTCTGAAGGAGCTTGTAATAAAGCCTATGATTCTTGAGAAGTATCTAAAGGAGAACACCATATTCCTCTTAAAATCATCTGGTCAATATTACACTAGTGGTGACCAAACATTTCATTTGGATCCAAAGTTGGGGAGACTTATCACGATTTTAGTGAATTTGATTAATGGGAAGACCATCACCTTACCAACTAAATCCTTTACTTTTATCATATCCATCAAACAAAAGATACATCTCAAAGTGGGGATCCTTATGGTTCAGCAACAACTTCTCTAAGCACGTAAGCTAGTGGATGACCTTTGTTTTCTTTTGAAATATAAAATTTGTAAATATGCAATGCTCTTCTTATTATTACACTTTTGTAGAGGTGAAAGGGATAAAGGTACACCTTTTTCTTCAGAGCCTCGCTCCTTGAAGAATGTGGTCGACAGTGAACCCTCAATAGATAATTTATGCCATCCACCTAATTCCTATATTGTGGAAAAATCTAAGAGATTTGGACAGAGCTAAATATATGGAGCCAATGGTGTAATGTTTCCCTAAAATGCCATAAAAAAATAAAAAATAAAATCTCTTTGTTTTTAGGACATTTAAACTTAATTACTTTGTAATAATCATGTCAAGCCTTCCTGGTTACTTAGTAAAGTGGACTTAATGGACTTACCTAATCATAACCACAAGGGGTGGCTAACTTTGAATTCATGACAAATATCTATTTGCAAATTATTTAGGTGTTTCGAAATTTACCCTTCATGTAGACTATACTTCCAGTCTCCACAACTACTTATCTCTCTATATATATAATAAATGTTGCTATAAGGTAGTCAAGTCTACTGCCCTCACCAGACTTGTTTATATAGCTAGGTAAGCCACCATAACGCATACTCCCGATCGCACAAGTAAGGCATAACAAGGGGTATCCACGTATGATCGGATTTAAGATTCTGAGATGATGGATCGATTTCCTCGAGAGTGGAGACAGACATTGAATAAATGAACTTCGATTAGTGTGACAGTATTTTTGTGCGGACGTTATGGTCTATCAGGCGGTGTTCTAAAGATTAGTTATAGAAGTTAATTACTTCTGCCTAACAGTCATTCTCATCCGGACCAACTTTGGCATATGGTTTCCTTTCTTTAACTGATTTGACGACTATAAGGAAAACCTAACCAAAACGAAAGGTAAGAACTAAAACGAAGGTTCCAGACTCTCTAACATCATGATTTCTTCGTGGATATGAGGCGGGTTATCTTGAATGTGAGCGTAGTGGAGTAAAGGCCTATGTCCTAGATAATTAAGGCGTTCTGAAGGTATTTGATTATTTTAAAGCGCCCCACTGAAAACTCGCCACCTTTCCCTAACCCCGACGCTCAGGTACTGACCTTCATTAATCAACATTTAGACTAGCCGACGGTTTTCCAAAGATTATTATTATTCCATTTTGATATTGGCTCTGTGTGTACTCATGCAACTGTGTTCTGGAATACTCTGGTTATTAATCTTCTCTCGACATGTTCCCACTACTTACAATGGTGACTCGTTCTTGTGGATACCTGTTTGGCAGCCCACTACCGTTGGAATTCGTTTTAAGCCAGGTAAGCAATTCTTGCTAAATAGTTCTGGGGTCCTCTTCATTATAATAAATTTCTGAACAAGGATGGTAGTCCTTACCTAAAACTCTTCGAGGTTAAAGTCATCTCAACATTGCATAGTTTAAACTTTCCTTCTGTACTGACTGTATAATACGTGCATCCCTTTTGGGGTTACCTTTCTTAGGAAATATGGACTCCATGTCCTAGGAAGGCTGCTTTGCCTTATGTCGTTCCAAGACTGGGATATTTTCCCTTAGTTGCAGTTGTAGTCCCAGTCTCATAGAGCGAAACCATAAATCCTTGTAGGGTTTTCGATCTCCTCGAGTTCCTCGAGGTAAATCTCTCTGATACTTACCCTCTGTCTAAGGTAGGTTGCCGACTATATAATATTATTGCTGCTATTTTCTATGATGCTAAAGAATATCTAAGAGTAGGGTTACAGCCCTTATCTTCTGTGGTAATCCTTACCCCGAAGTTCTCAGATTCGACTGGGGAGATTGTCCTCGCCCATGACCCGGCAATCTCGGTGTCAAATCTCGTCTATTAACATTCGAAAAGTTTCCAAAGCAAGGATCTCCCGAGTGATTAAGATCCTATCCACGTGTCTTCCATTTGTTTTGTTTCAGTTCGAAGTAAGGAAATTAGTTAAAATTCCTTGCCCTGTGGTGAAGAGGTGGAACCTTATCTGTCATGTTTTAATAAAGCACAATAGTTTTATCAGTTACTCTTATTTAATATGTGATTGTTTTACTTTGAAGCACCATAGATTTTATATTGTTTACTACCTTCTAAAGATGGGGCCTCTGTCTGATTACAAGGTACCCATCAGGCGGCTCTTAACCCTCTCCATCCTCTCGAATCTATGGCACCCTTTTTCATGGATACGAGGAGGAGGAAGGGAGTCTACATCTAGCGTCCATCAGTTAAGTACAGTTGGAAAGTTCACTTATGTGACAAGTTCATTTCCTTTATAGTTATTTTATTTTGATACTCGATGCTAATAAAATCTGCTCGGTTTCTCTACAGGATATGGACACCTTCGTTATACTCGGAATCCAAGATGTCGCCTTAAGCACAAGGTATTCGAGTTTCTGTCACTGTTCTTTTCCAAAAAAGTAGGATCTCTAGCTTAGTTCTAGTATACAGTTGCGGTGGGAAGAAAGTATCAGTTCCTACCCGTCTAGTTATTCCTACAGTTTCCTTCTTCTTAAAGGACTTAGAGGGTCAAACCCCTCACTATGGCACCATTGAAATATTTACCACTGCACTGTTATTATTTTATATGTCGAATATATATTCACATTCAGGACTTTGTATTTTGGCATTTAGACATATTCATGTATTGAGATTTTTCTCCACCTCTATTCTTGGAGTTATATATATATGTGTGTGTGTGTGTGTGTTGTATACTAAATCCGGTCCATTCGACTCTGATTATTCAAGTAGATGTGAAATTTATAAACTTGTTTATATGTTTGTGCAACTTGTACATCTCCAGATTATTTGTCCCTTGCGAAACCTTTTATATCTATCTCATCTTATACCAGAACATAGGAGAATGTTGATAAGTAATCGAATTCTGTGCAGACTTGATCAAATGGTGAATTCATAAAGGGGAAAGGAAATTACAAAATAAACAAAAGTAGTTCCCATGTAATCAGCATCAAATCTATGTGGAATAAGCCTGTAGGACCGTGTTGTTAATAACATGCAAACCGTTCCATTTCCAACTGTAATATACATATATGTATGACAATATGAATTTATAATTCTATATCTGTGATCTGATTCCCCTACACGTTCGCTTGTAGATAGTTTTCTCGGTAAATATGATTATAAGAGGCGGCTTATTCTACAATTTTTATTTCATCATATCAGGATTCAAATATAGAGAATCAACATATTCCTTCAGTTGGTATAACCAATAAAACACAATCACCCATAATTAATCTAGAAGTTTCCTTTGATCAAATATTGAGTCTCAGTAACATTTGACCAGATTTTTTTATCCATAACAATAGCCTAAGCATAAATTACAGATTGTAATCTATCAGATATCCATTTATATAACATTCATCCAGAATTAATCTAGAGGTTTCCTTTTGATCAGATATTGAGTTCAGCAACATTCAACCAAATTTTTATCCATAACAATAACCCTAACCGGAAATTACAGATTGTAGTCTATCATATATCCATTTATATAACATTCATCCAGAGGAGGGACGAAAATAACATATCTGAAATAATACGCTGAAAGACAAAGGGAACAACCACGTTCCTCTCAACCGGAGAACATGGCAGCCAAAACACTTGCCCAGTTCACCCCCTAGCCTGACCATGAATCCATGAGGGCAAACTTGGAATCTCCCCTTCAGCAATGTCTTCCTCTATCAGTAGTCTTCTCCTTGCTTCACACTCAGAATTTAGTGCTCATAAGAGCAAGTACTCAGTAGTAACCTTTTTCCCCAGCATACTAGGCAACGTCCTGCCTCCTCACATATGCTATTTATCAAAACAATATTTTTGCCTAGGTCTTTTTCCCTCCCTTGGGAATTTTTGCAGATTTCTAAATCCCTGATTTTCAGGGGATGTCAATGGCCAAATCCTTGATTTTCCACTTGTAACAATCAACCCTGAGGTAATTCCAACATGTTCCCCACTCATGGAGTCATGGTCAGTTGATTTTAACATGGATGTTCCATTTGTCCTCCTGCAATAAATATAAAATATTTTGTTTTCGTACAAGTGTCATAGTCAAATAATTAGTTGGGTCAAATCTGATTTCTGCCCAACAGTCATAATAATTTATTACAAATTACCAAATTCGAAATTTGGAATTGCCATAAATGGCAAAAATTTTCAAAATTCGATTTTACCAAAAACGGAATAATTTTCCTAACTATTTTCGAATTCAAAATTAATTTATTTTTTGGGATGTCACATCCTTTCCCTCTTCAATAAAACACTGTCCTCAGTGTTCGTTCCTTTCCTGGAACAAAATTGGATGAGATTTTTGCAAATCTCCCTCCAACTCCCAAGTGGCCTCCTCAGGACTAAAGTGCTTCCATTGCACCTTTACCTGAACGACGGCTCTGTTCCGAAGTGTTATTTCTCTCCGGTCCAGAATGCGCGGAGGTTCCGCCTGGAACTCGCCCTATGGTTCCACCTGCACCAAGTTCCAATCGATCATGTGAGTAGGGTCATGAACATAATTTTTCAACAAGGAAACATGAAATACGTTATGGATGTTTAGATTAGCCGGGAGTGAAAGTTGGTATGCTACGGGTCCAATTAGAGCTAGTATCTCGAAGGACCCACAAACCTGGGTGCCAACTTGGAACAATTCCCGAGTTTTAGTGAACTCTTTCGGGCTTTGACTTTTAAGTAAACATGATCTCCCACTTGAAACTCCAAGTGTCTTATTTTATGGTCCGCATAACTCTTTTGTCTGTTCTGTGCCTCTTTCAAGTTCTATTGTTCTTTTCTTACCATGTTTTCCATTTCTTGGAGCATCTCTGGTCCGACCATAAGTCTGTCAACCGGGTTATCCTAGCTAATTGGAGTCGTACACTTTATGTCGTACAATACCTCGAAAGGGATTAACTTAGCCAAAGTTTGGTACCCGTTGTTATATGCAAATTCTACCAAGTGTAGGTAGTCTTCCCATTGTTAGGACCCTATAATGTACCTTTTTGCTCATACTTTTTGCTATCATTACATCCTTTTCCCACTCATATTTAAGCCTACATTATCACCTTAATCTATTTCTCCAAAGGTATATAATGTTTCTTCTCTTTGCCATATGTTTAATTTGTTTTACATGTAATTTTACATTACTCTCATACTTAGCCACTAATCGGAAATATATAGTTGCTAAAATAGTTTGAAGACTGCAGTTAATATATCGTTGCTGCTTGAAGACCATGTTGCTGAAACAGTCAAACAGTACGCAAATCCCATTGTTGAAACAGTCCGTGATTTGCGATGTTGAAACAACATTTCACATACATCAGTAACAAGAAGTAGTTGTTACACTGGCCGCAACAGATGTACCTCAAGCCAGCACCATTACAACCACTGTAACAACATTTTTCTATGGGAGATCAGAATGTCCTATTCCAGCATAGAAGATTAGATCAGACTAAGAATATGATTTGTATGTACACATGTAATTTTATGCTTAATTGTATTAAGAGGATTCTCCTCTTTAAATAGGGGAGGAATCAACATTAGAGGGGGATTACGAAAGGCTTAGATAGAAACAAATTACAGAGAAGGAGCGTGTTCACTTTGGATATTGTAACTTGTCACATTTGACAGATGAATAAAAGATCATTCTGAGCATTTCTTCTTAATTCCTTTTATTTCCGGGGAATCTTGTGAGAAGGAAAGGGCCCACCTTCTTCACAAGATTCACCCATTAGTTTGTGTAGTGTGTTTGTATTGTTTTTATCTATACCTTGTTAAAACTCTGTTTTCACTGATTGTTACATTGTTTTCATACAATTCATTCCTAGGTAATTGTTAATCATTTTGATTGGTAATTCTGTTTGCAGAATGAGTTTATGAAAGTGTGATAGTCAGAGACAGGTGTTGAAGGTTCCTACTTTGGGGAATAGGGTCATGTTCTCTGTTACAGAATAGTCAGTCTTCAGTAATTGTTAATCATTTTGATTGGTAATCCTGTTTGCAGAATGAGTTTATGAAAGTGTGATAGTCAGAGACAAGTGTTGAAGGTTCCTACTTTGGGGAATAGGGTCATGTTCTCTGTTACAGAATAGTTAGTCTTCTTTGCAGTATGCTGAAAGATTCATTTTTCCTAGGTTGTTGTTTCTTAATGTAATCCAGGATTCTTCTGATAATTATTTTCCTTGAATCTTGAACTCTGCAATAGATAGATTGCTTTTACTGTAATTCAGAGTAGAACTTCAGTCTGTTCAAAGCAAGGTGTGAATAGTGTAACTTTTACTACAACTTTGGATTGCTTTTGAGATTGAGCATATACAGTGTGTGATTTCCTTTGAAATAAACAGACTTCCCTGGGTTGACAATTCATGTGACATTTGATTGTTTTAATTAAAAAGCAATTATAGTGACCAACATTTTGGCGTCGTTGTCGGGGAAGGAAATTATAGATTTTAAAAGCATTTACGTTTTTCTTTTAGATGTACAGATTGCATGAGAGGACGTGGACCCCCCAAGGAAACTGACCCTACAGGTGGCAGGGGCAGAGGAAGAGGAGGAAGAAAGACTTTTATCGACCAAATTATATCAAAATATGAATCTGTTGTTCCTCAATGACCAAGCTCTCGAAAACCAAAGCCCCAACCTTCCGTTCAAGCAAACTTTGAAACGGAGACAGTTGAAAAACCAGCAGACAACATTGAGGATCGAGCAAGTGCAGTAGGGGAACAAACAGAAAAAACCATGGATGGTTATAATGAAGAACTGCACCATGAAGAATAGGTAGGTCTTGAAGCAGAGGTAAACAATGAAAACTCTTTTTCTACCTTAGGATTTCCTATTGGTGATCTTCCTAGAGGAATAGCTCCCATGAAGAATATTCCACTTTCAGCTTTACCTAACTTTCATGGTTTATCTTCTAAATATCCTGATGAATTCCTTTTCGAGTTTGACATATTATGCAGAAGTTATGATTACATTTCCAATGCTCAAAAATTAAAGTTATTCCCAACAACATTAAAGGGAAATGCATTGAGATGGTTCATGAGTCTTGGAAGTTATGTAATCACAACATGGGATCAGATGAAACATAAATTTCTGCACAAATATCAAGACTATTGCCAAACAAGAGAAAAAAGAGAGGAACTATTCAAGATGATACAGAAAGAGGATGAAAATCTGGAGGACTTTGTGGAAAGGCTACAGTATAATCTACAAATATCCAGTCACACCGATGTAAGTAAAGATATTCTTAAAACAATATTATTAAAAGGAGTAAGGGATGACTGTCTAGATATGCTGAATATGCTTGGAAAAGGGGACATATCTTAAGAATCATATGATGAAATTGTTAACCTCTATAAAAGATGTTCAAGAGGAGCTGCAAGGAATAGATCAAACAGCAGGGATACCACATTTCAAGAGTTCAAAAATCAGCCAGTGGAGGAGCAACAAGAGCCGAAATAGGTAATCTACTTGAGGAATTTAAAACTGAAATGTTAAGTTCTTTTGCTTCACAAATTGACACCTTGCAGATTCAAAAGAAACAAGCCGAAGCAGAAGCAACTTTGTCCATCTTTTGTTCCAAATGCAGAGATAAGCACCCACGAAGGGAATGCCCATTGGACAAAAAGTCAATTTGCACCATTTGTGATAAGGATCATGAAACTCAACAATGCCCTTCTTTACCAGGAATCAAAGCAGCATTACAACCAACCGATGAAGAAGCTGAAGATGAATATCTGTTGACACAAAGAATGCAACGGCAACCACGGGGACAAGGTATGAATCCTCATATGTCATTTACATATTCTAATCGTTGGAATAATTATCCTTCTTTTAGTCAAGAAAATTACCCTCCCTTCAATCAAATGAATTACCCACCCATGCAACAAACAAACCCTCCCTTTGTAGACCCAACAATATGGACACCTTGGCCTTCACAACAACAAACTTACCTTAACCAATGGAATTCAAATTGGAGAGGTCAACAACCCTCATTCCCAAATCAATTTCCTCAATTTCAATCACAAGTTCAACAACCACTCTCTTTACCATCAGGTACTCCACCAAATAATCAAATGATGAGGCCCCAACTACCTGTACAACCTAACCCTAACCCCAATAATAAGGTTGTGCAGTGCATTGATATTCAAAACCAGCCTGTACTTTCTCTTTTCCCTGCACAATGCAATGATATTCATTTACGATCTAGGAAAATAGTAGAACCTATCATTGATGATGTTACCTCTTCTGATTCCGATAAAGAAGAAATGAAAAAGCACGATGTACCTGAAGAGGTACAACCGTCCTCAAACACTGTTGCTGAAACAACAGAACCACCATTCCCTGAGTGTTTAGCTTTGACTAAAACTCTTGAGCCACCTGCTTTCAATCTTCTAGGGGAATTACAAAATCTCTATGTCAAGATTCCACTATTACAAGCACTAAGACATGTACCAATTTATGCCAGAACTATGCGAGACATTTGTGTTAAGAAACCCGGTAGGAAAACTAAAGATCCCCTCACAGTTCATGTCATGGGTGATTTGTCTGCACTAATGTCGGGTAAAGCTCCCCCAGTTAAATATGGTGATCCCGGCCATCCTACTGTCACAGTGCAAATTGGAAAAACAATAATTCCTCGAGTTCTGGTAGACTTAGGCACTGCTATCAATATTATGACTCTTGAAACTTCACCACTGTTACAACTGAAGAATGAAATCAGAGATACCCCAATCATTCTAGAATTAGTTGATCGTTCTACAATCAAACCCGAAGGAGTCATTGAAGACCTAATCATCTTAGTTGAGTCCTGGAATTATCCAGCTGACTTTGTGGTATTACAACCTAAAACAAAGTTGGGGGGTCATCCTCTAATTTTGGGCANCCTTTATCAGCTGTAGATCTGGTTCAATGACAATTTCCAATGGATATGAGACCAAACAGCTTACTCTCTACCCTCACGCTACACCCTTGATTAATAATGACAATTCCTCATGGGTGGACTTTGATGATCAAACTACTCAACCTGTCTTGACTATTGGACAAGCCTTAAGCCTTAAAGATGCCACTGAGGATGAAGTAATTAATAATTTTATCTTTGAACCCTCCTCTGTGACTCCAGAAACACATAACAACTAGCTGCACTTTTGGAGTCAGATACCCAAGAAAACATTAACTCTAAAGACCTACCTCAAGCATCAACTACCATCTCTTCTAAAAGTATACCAGTAGAAATTGAACCTGGAAAAACACTGAATATAAACCCCAACTTGACAGTTGCTGAAACACAACAACTAATGAAGTTACTTCTTGAACATAAGGAATCATTTGCATGGGACTATATAGATATGAAGGGAATCTCTCATGAATTATGTACTCAACGTATCTATATCAAGGAAGATTGTCGACCGATCTGCCAATCTCAACGACGAATGAACCCTAATTTAAGAGAAATTCTTAAAGAGAAACTTCAAAAATTGCTTAATGCAGGGTTTATATATCCTATATCTGACAGTGAATGGGTCTCCCCATTGGTAATAGTTCCTAAGAAAAACGGGAAATGGAGAGTGTGTGTAGATTATAGAGCCTTAAATAAAGCCACTCAAAAAGATCACTTTCCGTTACTATTCATTGATCAGGTGTTAGATAGTTTGTCAGGGAAGAAATTCTTCTCTTTCTTAGATGGTTTCAGTGGGTATAACCAGATCAAAATTGCACCCCAAGACCAAGATAAAACCACTTTTACTAGCCCCTGGGGAACT
>JASDQU010585622.1:39752-50480 GCA_032191745.1 Picea mariana | reverse complement strand
TTTTATTTTCTTCCGCCATTGAGGGTTTCTTGGGTGTGCGAGAGCGATTGTATTCAAGAGAGACAAGCTCGAGACCCAACTTGCTATACTCGGACCTCGTCGGGGACATGCACTTAAAAAACGATCAAGAGCAGCTTGCTCTGATACCACTGATCCGGATTATTTTCGGCACGAAATGAGAGCGGAGATATAACAAAGAAATGCACAGAGATATTGCAACTATTCAATAATATAACAGAAATGTATCAGAGATGCAACCACAAACACAGATATACAGTAATACACGATTTCTATTAATCAGAGAAATGTATAGAGACTGTAAAAATACAGAGTGAAAGACTCGCTAGAATGGTGGCAGCTTATCTCTGAGAAGAGATGTGACGGCTACTCGCATTCGCAAGAAGATGGTTACAATGAGGCTCTGGGGGAATTTTTACAATAATCGGGAATGCCAAAAGTCCTAGACATCCAAAAACCTAATCCTAGGAGATGAAGCACCAAAAGTCATGTGGGCCCCATTTGGGTAAGTTGGTGCATCAACTTCCCGGGGTCGTAACTTTTGCATACGATCTCCGCTTTAGGCGTGTGATAGCTCGTTGGAAAGGTATCGTCGAGGAGATTCATTTTGGGGGCTCAACATACCTTTGGCTATCATTGAGAACCTCGATCTTGAAAAACCTTCATTTAGGCCCTCAAAATGGCCCTGAAAGTTAAAACCTGCTAAAAATAGTAAATTGTCAAAATTTCCATAAAGCTCTTTTGAGCCAGTTGGAAAAGGTGGGTGGACACCAATATCCACCTGGATAAGGGTTGGTAGTAATCTCTTTCCAAATGAGTGTGCCTTCGTCGCACATCTTTATGCATTCATGTTCCAAGATTTTGATATTTTCTACTGATGTCTTAGCCGTCCTTTCCCTTTGTTCTCTTTCTTTTGGTGGTGTCCCTGACAGTGTGCGCAGTTCCAACTCGATGATCTTGTTCCAAAGTCCCTTGATGACTATGCTTATCTTGGATACCTTCTCTTCTATTGTGGCCTCTACTACCAATGGTACTTCTGGGACTTCTTTGTATAGGTTCTGGGCTGTTGTTTGGATTTTCTCTGCCAATCATTCGACTTCGTCCTTTTCCTTCAAATCTCTCTCATCCTTTGCTTCTGCTTCGCCCTTCTCTTTCAAGGCTTTCTCGGCTTTGACTTCTGCCTCATTTTTCTCTTTCAAGGATTTCTCTGCCTTTCCTTCAACCTCACTCTTCTCTTTTACTACGAGTTCCACTTGTTGTTCTATTGCGCACTTTTCTTGTATTGCAGTGGCACATTGCTTTTATAGTTTTGCCTTCTCGACTTCTGCTTTATCTAATTCACTGGATGTGGTGTCTGCTCGAAGATGTAGTTCCTCTGTGATCCCTGTGTGCAAACCCTGTAATAATTTCATAGGCATCTGTGACATGAATAGGTCCATGTGACTTATTTCTTAACTTCTCTTGTATTTAGGGGTTGGGTAACCCGATATTCTCTACTGGGATCTGGATCACTTTGTGCTATGTTGTCAGCTGTGTGGGTACCATAGCCTGTACTTCCTTTGTTATGCCTTCTTGGCATGTATTGGATCCTTGTGCAGGTGCCAATTATACTGTTTCCAATAATTGTTGTAACAACAGATATTGGTCTTGCACATTCATTTGTAGTTCTTCATGTTTATTTGTGGTCTCTTCGAGGACTTCCTCTATGGCATCCTTTATTCAGTAGCCAATTCTATCCATGTTGTCATCTATTAGTGTGTAGACGGTTGGTGTCTTTTGGGCCTTTTTCTTCTTTCACGCAGATGGACCTGTGCTTTGGACCCATCGTTTATTCCTTGTCTTAGGTGGGGGTTGTTGAGGTTGGTTTGTTGGTTCTATTTTTGGTGCGTCCTCTGTGCCATTTACTTGATTGGTGTCCTCTACCCCATTGTCTGGAGGGTCCATCTCTACATTTGTGCATTGTGTTGCCTCCATGTTCCCCTGTTGCGTTGTCGTATCCCCTTGTGTTGGGACCTTCTAGTCTGGTTCCCAATCACGCATGAACACTTGGATGTCTTCTTCTGTTATCTTATTTTATTTGGACCCACTCCTCCCTTGGATCCTTCTTGGATTTAATGTACATGTGATGCCTGTTTGCATGAAACTTCGTGACTAGTCCATATTCCTCCACCAACTATGGTGACATGCATGGTGCGTTTCATATACTTTGTCAAATCGTTTAAGCATAGAGAAATAATTCTATGTTGTTGTCCATTTGTCTCCTCTTGTTTGTTGAAAACCAAAATTTCTAATCCTTTGCCGCTATGCATGGATTCCCTCTCAGCCCTAAGAACTGTGCGTCCTCTGACTCTCCCCATTTTGTGAAGGAAATCAAAATCAGGAGCAAAGGGTAGTGACACTCCAGTCCCTTATCTCGGGATTCTGCGCAGTCCAGTAGGAAATGGTTCAATAGGAATGGTGCCCATCTCATTGCAGTGCCTTCTACACATTTTTATGCCACAACTATTACCCCTACCAGTACTTGATCCTTCCTGCACTTTCGTAGCAGTTTGCATGCTAACATCCGTGTCTCTATTTGAATGGTTGGGTCACATATAGTTGGCACATTCATGCTGCACACCCTTCTATCCGTGCGAAATTTTGCTCACATAGCCTCTAACTATGCTCTATCTTTCTTTTTGTCTGCAAATAACAAAGCAGGGTCTTCCCCCTGGGTTGGAAGCCTAATGATTCTTGCTATCAAGTCTGTGTCAATAGATATTGGCTTATCCAACAACATGTACCTGCCATGCACGTAGGATAAGAGGATTTTAACACATGCATTGACTTCGTTGTTGCATCCAAAGTGTGGGATATTGAATAGGTGGAGAAGGCCTACTCGCTCCAATCCTATAGCCCAAACCTTGGTAACTGGTATGCTCTCCTATGTAAGTGGATCTACTTTGAGTTCCAGGTATTCATGGGGCACAAGTTCATGGAACTTCGTCAGATCAATAATTTATGGTCTTCATATTTGAATTGGGGTACCTTCCCGAGCATGTCTTCTTCAATGATGACTTCCTATGGAATGTTTGAGTTTACCATCGTATAGTATGGAGTCTTTTGCAATGTGACCGATAGGGCATCATCCTTTCTAGGCAGTATGTAGTCACGAGGAAACCTTGGCTCCGATGACGATGCACAAGGGGTTTCCTCAATCTTTGGTTCGGGTGCTAGAGCTCTGTTGCGACTCTTCCTTGGTACAACTGCTACTGCTCCTGTGGCTCTGGGTGGTGCCATTTCGGTAGTTAAGTAGTCTTTGACAAGTGTTGTAGCTTTTTATATTGTTCTAGCTCTGTACTCTTTGTTTTTACTGTACTGCTAAGTAACAATAGCCTACGTTTGGCAGCCTTGGCTACTTTTATACCCTTTTTCCAGCTGTACACTAGTCTTCGCGCCTTCCCTCTTGTCTCATCTTCCTATAGTGTGACAGGTGTTTGCGTTAATGGTTCTTTATTGCCAAATCCCTTATTGGATTTCCACTTTGTACTCCCCCTCTATCATGCGTATCAACGACGTTTTTATTTTATTCCCTGTCATTATGAGGGATTTATGACTTGGCCTTATGGTGGATTTATGCCGTGTTATGAAAATTGCTTTATGACTTGTCCTTATCTGCCCGTCACTGTCGTTTCTGTCCTTTTCGTACTTTCAACAGTCTTGTCGTTTGGGACAATGCAATTATTATGGCATAGTTCATTGCTTTTTCATCGGGTCTCCTTGGTTGGAACATTTGCAACTATATGCGTGGTTCCCATTGTTATACTTTATGCACACACTCCTTTTTTTTTTTGATTGCACCATTCCTCCTATTGCGCAGATTGCGAGCCCTCTTGATATAGTTTTAGCTGAATTTCGTTCACTCTTCCTTTCATTGCTTCTCCGTTAAGTATTTCCAACTGCACAACACCTGCCTCTGTCACCTCCTCTTGATCACATATGGCCCTAACTAGTGCATACAAAACTTCCTTGGGTGCTATATAAATTTACTATCATATAGTAGTACCAAGTCGTCTACTTGGAATTTTTTCAACTTAATGTGTCTATCATGCCATGCTTTCTCCCATGCCTTTTGAACCTGCTAGTGAAACTCTGTGATCAATCTATCCTCCTCAAGTTGTACCAGTTGTGATAGTCATTCCTGTATTGCACTGGAATCCGAAAGATCCATGATAATTGTGATGCGCAGGCTCGGTACAATAAAATCCATCGACATTACTGCCTCCTTCCCATATAACAATTGGAAAGGTCTTTGCCCTGCCAATTTCTTGTTGGTTGTCCTGTATGCCCATAATACAACATGGACTCTTAAGTCTCAGTTATCTCTTCCTACGTTGCAGATTTTTGTCAGTGCATTCTAGAGGATTTTGTTGAATGCTTCCACTGTGCCATTGGCCTGCGGGTGGTACGATGTACTCTTCTGATGGTGAATTTGGAATTCCTGGGTCAAATCTACTATGGTATTATTGATGAAGTGTGTCCCTTAATCACTCATCAATGTTCTTGGACATCCAAATTGAGTTACTATATTCAGTGCAGAACAATTTCTCCACTGCAATTCGTAACTAGCACGACTTCTGCCCATCGAGTCAGATATTTTGTTGTCGTAATGATGTACCTAGCCCTTGATCTTCTTGCTGGTGGGTTGATTGGTCCAATGAAGTCTATGGCCCACTTATCAAAAGCTTGTAATGTAACTTGTGGATTCAATGGCATCTCGTCCCTTCTGGAGGCCTTTCCGACCCTTTGACAAACATCACATGTCTGATAATATTCCTTTGCGTCCTTGTGGAGTGTAGGCCACCATAGTCCTGTGCGTAAGATATTTTGCACAGTGTCTTTACCTGCATAATTTCCTCCTGCTATTATGTCCCGCGCTTTTGCCAATACAATTAGTCTTTCATTTTCGACCACACAACATCACAATATTCTATCTACGCCCAACTTATATAGGCTTCTTGCAATTAATTGGTAGTCCGCAACCTTTACTAGCAACTTCTTTTTCTGCATAATCGCCATGTTTGAGGGGGCCATCCCTGTACTTAATAATTGTACAATATCTGCAACATAATCATCCACCATCTTAACCGAAAATAGTTGTGCATCTGGTAAGCTATCATCCAGGTTTCATGCCTCTTCTCCCGAGAGTATGCGTGACAAGTGATCTGGTCTTGCATTGAGTTTACCTGGTTTTACTACTACTTTAAAGTTGTATTCCTGAAACAATAGGAGCCATCTGCAAATCCTTTCCCCCAACACTGGCTTGTTGACTAGATATCTTAACACAGAATGGTCGATGTACATCTTAAAGTGTGAACCTAACAAGTAGTGTCCGAACTTCTATAGCGCATAGTGTTAGGGACATAAGGCCTAGCAATAAGGAAGAATAAGTTAAATGTAAGAAGACCTAATAGAAGCTTCCACTTCTAGAAGGATCTTCCTCTAGATTATTCTTTTGGATAGATAGAGTATAAATAGAAGTAGAGGGTATGAGCAATGTTGTCTTGGATATTATTGTAATAGAACTCTGCTTTGTTAGAGGTTTCCCCCTCGAAGAGGAAAGTGAAAATTTCTATCAGTAATCAAAGTGCTCTTTCTGGTGTTATTTTGGTATTATTATGGTATTATTATGGTATTATTTTGGTATTGCTTTGGTTATATCATTGCTTCTTTGTCATTTCTAGCTAAATATTTATGTTCTGCATACTATTTTATATCTGGAATACTACAAGTCATATCAGAGCACCTTCCTCGACAGAAAATTGTTGGTTAATTTTTTTTAGGGTAGAGACGTATTCCGACGTCTTAAAGCTACAAAGATATGTCATTACGTGCATAAACCTGTGATTGGGGAGTCATACACACAGGTAATACAAGTGGTACATAAGTGCACATCTATTGGCCACCCTTGTAACCCATGTTGGTACCCCTTCGAGTGGTAGCGCATTAGACAACACATGTATACAGATCGACCTAGATCTTTTGAATCCCTCCATAGATAAACTGATCGGCTACCTGACTACTATAGTGCCATTGAGAACAACACTCTAGAAGATACTCTCTAGTACCTGGGTAGTCGGGTAGTATGGCTAAGGGCATGGTCTAGCCTCCTTAGTTGGTGCCCCGAGATATTGGGCCGAGTACTACTGTTGGACCCTGCACGTATATTAGAGAGATAACACAAGGAAAACCCTTGTATGTAGAAACCATGAATATCATACCCCTAAGGATGAAAACAAAAACATAACAAACAAGATCTATTGCCGTGCAACTGTCCCTTTTTCATTCTGGTTGCAAAATTACTACACATTTCTTCCTGTTAAGAATTTGGGCATTTCATCACTACAATATTATTCCCGTCGACACACTTATTTGGGACCTATCCCACTGGGTTCCTCTCTTCGCCCCGATTCCAGTGATACTTATCATTTTGAACACATTTTTTTATGGACCCAACCCGTCTCCGACACCCTTATTTGGCTCCTGTCCCTTTGGATCTTCCTTTTCTCCTTAATCGTAGTGGTACGTATCCTTTGACACCCTTTTTCTCAGTGGTCCCACCCATCCCTCCAGATCCCTTTTCTTTCCCCTATACCATTTTCCTGCTCCTTTGTCCAAATGACTACCACATGAGCCCAAAATTCAAGACCTTGATTGCGGACAACAACCAACACAAGAAAGACATCAAGTATCTCAGTGCCAACATTGGCTCCATCAATTCAACTATTGAGATCCTCAAGGAACAATGTTCCCACATCAAATACCTCAAGGAACAAAGTTCCTACATCAAAGACCTCAAAGAACACTTCCTAGGCCATTCCCAGAACCCTTTCTCTTCTGAACAACCATTTGATCAGGATGACCATGACTCTTCCCATTACCAAGGCCCTCATACTACCCACTTTTCCCGAGACCTTCGCCGTTTGACCAAGTTAAAGTAGCCTGGGACAATGGAAGACTTTATTGCCGCATTTGAGCACTTGGATTTCAGAACGAAGGGCATGTCAGAAGCTTTCTTTAGGGAATGTTTTATCAGTGGCCTCAAAGATAAAATTCATGCCCATGTTCTCATGGCACACCCCTAGACTTGGTTGGAAGATAATCAATGAGCCAAGGAAGCCCAACAGATTGTGTCATCCCAGGCCCTCAAACCCTCCTTTCCTCCTTGCCCCAAACCCACCAATTTTCCCCCTCCTGCAACTCCCCTCAAGATCCAAAAATTAACCAGGGCTGAAATGGACGAACGTCAACTCAAGGGTCTTTGTTATAATTGTGATGACAAATATTTTCCTAGGAACAAGTGTAAGGAACAAAATATTTTTATGGCTGTGACAGAGGATCTTTCTGAAGAAGATGTTGTTGTTCCGCTAGTGGAGGAAGTACCACCACCTTTTGACCTTACCCCACCCGACGTTCACCCGATGATTTCACTTAATGCCCTCACTAGATTCTTTGCTCCCCAGACTCTCAAATTAATTGGTTACAAAAAAAATAGGAAAGTCATCATCCTGGTGGACAATGGTAGCACCCATAACTTTATTCATCGCCGCATTTCCCAAGAAGTCAATTGTTAGATCTGTGTCGTCAATGGTTTTCAAATCATGATTGCCATGGTGGTTCCATGAAATGTGGGGGACTATGTGAGAATGTGCGACTCCAAAGTGGTCAGTATCACCTGAAATCCCATATGTTTTCTATAGACACGGGGGGTTGTGACATTGTTCTTGGTCTCGAATGGTTACGCACTCTAGGCCCCATTCTCATGGATTTTAAGGACTTAACCATGGAATTCCAACAGGAGGGACAACAATATAAGTTCTAAGGCATCACCGTAGGCTCCCCTGAGATCATCAGTTCCCATCGCATGGAAAAGCTCCTCAAAAAAGGTCATTCGGGAATTATAGCCCAACTCCACTCCATTCATGTTGTTGAGACACCTTCTGTGCATCTCGACCTCCAATCTATCCTCTCCTGCACCATGTTGTTTTTACCACCCCTCAATACCTCCCCTCTTCCCGTGGAGTCCATGATCATTCCATCCCTCTCATCTCGGGCAGTCTTGCTCCCAATGTTCGGCCTTCTAGTCATCCCTTTGCCTGGAAGAATGAAATTGATAATTTTTTTCATGAATTACTAGAATCCAGTGTTATCCGTCACAGTACTAGCCCCTATTCTTCCCATGTGGTCATGGTACTCAAGAAATAAGGTACTTGGTGCATGTGTCCTGATTTCCATGCCCTAAAAAAACTCACCATCAAAGACAAATTCCCCATTCCTGTCATTGATGACCTCTTGGATGAATTGAGTGGTTCTCGGTATTTCACCAAATTGGATCTACGTTCTGGCTACCACCAGATCTGTATGAAAGAAGAAGACATTCCCAAGACTGCATTTCACACTCCTGAGGGTCATTATGAATTTTTGGTAATGCCCTTTGGATTGTGTAATGCTCCTTCCACTTTGCAAAGTCTTATGAATCATATCTTTCGTCCTTTTCTCCGTCATTTTGTCTTAGTTTTCTTTGATGATATTTTCATCTATAGTAAAACTTGGCCATCCCATCTCTCCCATGTGAATCATGTCCTCCATCTACTCTCTAAACATCGACTTTTCCTCAAAAAATCTAAATGTGCCTTTGGTGCCTCAGAAGTAGAATACCTGGGTATTATTTTCAGCAAGGATGGTGTTCGTGTGGATCCTAAGAAAATTGAATCTATGCAAGATTGGCCTTGCCCTAAAAATCTTAAGAGATTGCGTGGTTTTCTGGGTTTAATGGGCTATTATAGGAAGTTTGTTTGGAATTATGGAAAGATTGCAGCTCCTCTCACCTCCCTCCTTAAAAAGAATGCTTTCATTTGGACTTCAACTGTGGATCATGACTTCCAAGTCTTAAAAGAGGCTATGTGCTCAACCCCTTTCCTAGCTCTCCCATATTCTCACAAAGAACTTTGTATTGGAATGTGATGCTTCCGAGAAAGGAATTGGCATCGTCCTCATGCAAGATGGCATGCCCTTGGCCTTCACCAGCAAACAACTTTCAGAGTGACATTTGGGCCAATCCATTTATGAAAAGGAAATGTTAGCTATTCTGCATGTTGTGGATCTCTGACATCCTTATTTATTGGGTCAATGATTCCAAATCAAAACTGATCATGAAAGTCTCAAGTATATCCTGGAACAACAAATTTCAACCCTGACGCAACAAAATGGGTGACCAAGCTATTTGGATATGATTATGAGATCATTTACAAGAAGGGAAAGGAAAATGTAGTGGCTGATGCTCTTTCCTAGAAATATGAAGAAGATGGGTCCCTTTTCTCCCTCTCCTTCATTGTACCAGATTGGCTCCAAGTTGTTCGTCAAGAATAGTGGCAAGACCCCAAAATTTCTAGCCTACTCCACCAATTGCAACACAATTCTTCAGTTTCTCCAGGGTACTCTTGGCATAATGAAGAGCTTCGCTACAAAGGTCATTTTTATTTATGCAAACAATGCCAACTTAAATCCACATTGCTTTCTGAACTTCACGCCTCACTCACAATAGGGCATTCAAGCTTTACCAAAACCTATGAACGGGTCAAAATTTATTTTTTTCTGGGAGGGTATGCAACAGGATGTCCACACCTTTGTGGCTGAATGTGAGGTCTATCAACGCAACAAGAGAGAAATTGTCAAATCCCCAGGCACACTCCAACTGCTTCTGATTCCCCCTTCTATTTGGAGAGATATTTCTATGGATTTCATTTTGGGCTTACCTAAATCGAGCAATAAGTCAGTCATCATGGTGGTACTCGATCTTCTCTACAAATATGATCATTCTTGTGCTCTTCAAAACCCTTTCACAGTTGCCACAATGGCTCAAATATTCACAAATAACATCTTCAAGCTTCATGGCATGCCTAATTCTATTGTCTCTGATTGAGACCCCACTTTCACCAACATTTTTTGGAAAGAATTGTTCAATCTCCACGACACCCAATTGCATCTCAACATTGCCTATCACCCCTAGATGGATGGCCACACTGAAGTTGTCAACAAGTGTTTGGAAACATATTTGAAGTGTTTTTCATTTGACCGAAAAAATCGATGGGCTCAATGGTTACCCCTAGTTGAATGGTGGTACAATACATCTTACAATACAAATACTCACATGAATCTTTTTGAAGCAGTCTGTGGCCAAAATCCCCCATCAATTTTCTTCTATATGCTAGTGGTCTCGAAGGTTCAGGAGGTTGACAAAAATCTTACAGTCTGTGAGGCTATTATTCATGCCCTCAAAGATATTTTGGTCATGGCTCAAAATTGCATGAAGCAACAAGCAGATCAAAGTCGTTCCGAACGTCATTTTGTTGAAGGGGACCATGTATGTTTTTGAGTACAATCTTATAAGAAAACTTCACTCAAAGCTCAACACTGTTAGAAACTTGCACCCAAATTTTATGGTCCTTATACAGTGCTCAAGCGTGTGGGATCGGTGGCCTATCAATTAGCTCTACCCAGTCAATGGAAGCTCCATCCTGTTTTTCGTGTTTCTTTCTTAAAGAAGGTGATTGGAACTAAGTGCCACACTCAAACTAGTCTCCTCGGGTTTAATGAAGAAGTTTCCATATGGTTGCAGCCACAAGCAGTCTTGGCCCAAAGAGTGTGTCGTCTCTGTTAGCGCATGATCCA
>JASDQU010585622.1:27919-39732 GCA_032191745.1 Picea mariana | reverse complement strand
TATTTGGATATGATTATGAGATCATTTACAAGAAGGGAAAGGAAAATGTAGTGGCTGATGCTCTTTCCTAGAAATATGAAGAAGATGGGTCCCTTTTCTCCCTCTCCTTCATTGTACCAGATTGGCTCCAAGTTGTTCGTCAAGAATAGTGGCAAGACCCCAAAATTTCTAGCCTGCTCCACCAATTGCAACACAATTCTTCAGTTTCTCCAGCGTACTCTTGGCATAATGAAGAGATTCGCTACAAAGGTCATTTTTATTTATGCAAACAATGCCAACTTAAATCCACAGTGCTTTCTGAACTTCACGCCTCACTCACAATAGGGCATTCAAGGTTTACCAAAACCTATGAACGGGTCAAATTTTTTTTTTTGGGAGGGTATGCAACAGGTTGTCCACACCTTTGTGGCTGAATGTGAGGTCTATCAACGCAACAAGGGAGAAATTATCAAATCCCCTGGCACACTCCAACTGCTTCCGATTCCCCCTTCTATTTGGAGAGATATTTCTATGGATTTCATTTTGGGCTTACCTAAATCGAGCAATAAGTCAGTGATCATGGTGGTACTCGATCTTCTCTACAAATATGATCATTCTTGTGCTCTTCAAAACCCTTTCACAGTCGCCACAATGGCTCAAATATTCACGGATAATATCTTCAAGCTTCATGGCATGCCTAATTCTATTGTCTCTGATTGAGACCCCACTTTCACCAACATTTTTTGGAAAGAATTGTTCAATCTCCACGACACCCAATTGCATCTCAACACTGCCTATCACCCCTAGATGGATGGCCACACTGAAGTTGTCAACAAGTGTTTGGAAACATATTTGAAGTGTTTTTCATCTGAGCGAAAAAATTGATGGGCTCAATGGTTACCCCTAGTTGAATGGTGGTACAACACATCTTACAATACAACTACTCACATGAATCTTTTTGAAGTAGTCTATGGCCAAAATCCCCCATCAATTTTCTTCTATATGCCAGTGGTCTCGAAGGTTCAGGAGGTTGACAAAAATCTTACAGTCTGTGAGGCTATTATTCGTGCCCTCAAAGAAATTTTGGTCATGGCTCAAAATCGCATGAAGCAACAAGCAGATCAAAGTCGTTCTGAATGCCATTTTGTTGAAGGGGACCATGTATGTTTTCGAGTACAATCTTATAAGAAAACTTCACTCAAAGCTCAACACTGTTAGAAACTTGCACCCAAATTTTATGGTCCTTATACAGTGCTCAAGCGTGTGGGATCGGTGGCCTATCAATTAGCTCTACCCAGTCAATGGAAGCTCCATCTTGTTTTTTGTGTTTCTTGCTTAAAGAAGGTGATTGGAACTAAGTGCCACACTCAAACTAGTCTCCTCAGGTTTAATGAAGAAGTTTCCATATGGTTGCAGCCACAAGCAGTCTTGGCCCAAAGAGTGCGTCGTCTCTGTTAGTGCATGATCCAGGAAGTGTTAGTCCAATGGAAAGATACATCTCCAGAAGTGGCCACCTGGGAGCCGACTACCATTCTATAACAATTCCCTCATCTAAAGCCTTGAGGACAAGGTTTTTCTTCAAGGGGGAGGGCATGTTAGGGACCTAACCCCTCACATAGGTAGAATAATATAATTCCATGTAATAAAAGCCAATATTAATAAGGCCTAGCAATAAGGAAGAATAAGTCAAATGTAAGAAGACCTAATAGAAGCTTTTGCTTCTAGAAGGATCTTCCTCTAGATTATTCTTTTGGATAGATATAGTATAAATAGAAGTAGAGGGTATGCAAAATCTTGTCTTGGATATTATTTTAATAGAGCTCTGCTTTGCTGGAGATTGCCCACTCGAAGAGACAAGTGAACATTGCTATCAGTAATCAAAGTGCTCTTTCTGGTGTTATTCTGGTATTGTTCTAGTTATATCATTGTTTCTCTGGCATTTCTAGCTAAATATTTATGTTTTGCATACTATTTTATATATGGAATACTACACATAGACCATAGCCAATCCCTCACATTCTTTTGTGGTATATATTTTTTTTCCGTTGTTGATAGTTTCCTACTTGCAAAAGTGATTGGGTGATCTATCTCTCCCTCGCCTGGTTGTGAAAAGATCACTCCTAATTCTATTGATGATGCATTCACATGTACATGAAAGTCCTTGTTCCAGTCTGGGAAAATTAATATCGATGCAATTACTAACTTTTGTTTTAGTGTGTCCAGTCCTTTCTGACAATCGTCATTCCATTGGAACTTCGCTTCTTTTTTCAGTAATTTTTCCACTAGTGCACTAATCTATGCATATCCTTTGATAAGTTTTCTGTAATACCTTGTGGGACCTAATGTTGTGTGCAACTATTTGACTGATGTGAGTGGTTGTAAGTCTATAATAACTACAATCTTTGCAGGATCAACTATTAGATGTTGTTTGCATACCACGTGTCCTTATAATATTCCAAACGATGTGAGAAAAATATACTTCTTTAGGTTTAAGGATATCTAATGTTGTTTATGTTGAAATATTGTAACTTCGAAGAATATTCTCCCTGAGAGAGAGTTGAATAATATTATTATATTATATTTAATTAGGCCCTATTGTGCCTTAGTAAAAGTCATCCCTATTTGCCTTGACAATTAATTGTAAATTAAGAAGGAAAAGTGACAGGTCGGCCCAGACCTAATTATGGGCTGGACATAACACTATTTATAAGAGAGGCCAGTGCCTCATTTGGACACACTCACCAACTAGATCTTCAATGCACAAGTCTTGGAGGAGAGAAACAACTGCAACTGGGGGTGACGTCAAGTAGGGTTTCTGGTATATCTCTTGGTATTTCTTGGTTAAGTGGTGCGCTACTCTTCCTAGTGAAGGATTAGAGGAGGATCTTCTGTTCGATCCTTGGTCTATCTATATTGAGGAAGTTTTGTTGGGTTTTATCCCCCATGAGGGTTTCCCAAGATAATCTGCATGTCTCTATTTTTTCTGTGATTGCCTCTCTTTCAATGATCTTATTTATGCAACTAATGTGCTAAATGATTATAATAATAAAGAAGAATTGTATCTGCTAGTTTTATAAGTAAAAAATTCAACATGGTATCAGAGCAGGCCCAAAAGGGACCAAATCACAATTTATAAGAAGTAGCTGGCTTCAACACATCCTCTCCAAGATTTAGTTTCAGTATTGCAGCTGCTGCAAAATCAGGGTTTCTGCATAAACCATAAGTGTGACATTTTCGTTGTTTGAGGAGGACGTTGGAGAAATTAACCACACCTAGGAACTTTCCCTAGGAGCGCGCATCTAGTCCCCGAATCAAAATTCTGAAATTTGAAGTTTGAGCAATTAGTGTTTCCTCATAAAACCCTAAGTTGTAGTTGAAATACCAGTTGCAGTATCAGTTGTAGTTGTAGTTGCAGTGCCAGTTCCTTCGTACTAGTTGCAATGAAATTTTTTGTGAAGTGTTGGGACTGATTTTTATTGTCCCAGTGCGCCTTACCCTAGAAAATCTCCATCTACCTTTAAATTACAAGTTGCAACACCTTTGAAGTTTTAAAGGATCATTATTGTTTGCCACTGTTGTTGGATGGTGCCACTACATGTCGATGATATCAGAGGTATGTACTTACACATATTTTAACTGTATCATTATTTTAAAGGGTACTTGTAGGAGAAATGATATTTTGTCTAAGAAACAATCATAGATCCAGAAGGATCAGAGATCCAACACATTCAAAGGAACTATGCACCCCGAGTTTGATTACTTCGATATGCCTCTACTTGTTATGGCATTATTGTAATCTTATGAATATCCAGGTTACATTTTGATTTATTGAAGTTATCATACTAACCATTGGTCAAAATTAAAGTCAAAGTATTAGATTGATTAAAGTTGAGATTATAGAATTTATTCCCTAACTTAGATTTATGTCAAGATAACATATTATCTTAGTACAGAGAACAAGTTGAAGAGAAGAAACAACACTCGTTCTTGAGGACAAGACTCTAGGTTCCAGGTTTGATTGATTAAATTGATAAGACTCAAAATTGCACATATCAAGCTTGATAATTGCCACATTACAAGTAAACACTATAGTTGTGATAGAAAATCTTTGAAAAGTTTTATTATTGAATACTTGGTAGCATGTGAGCACTATTGAGATAAATGCTTGCGATAATCATTTACTAGATATAACTAACATCTTCTCTAGGAGAAAGTTCTTGTTTTGTTTTCAAGTTACCATGGAGAAATGATTGATCACAACACTAGAAGAGTGTTTGTCTCATTCCTTATTATTGCATTTATTACTTTTTACCCTTGTTTCAAGCATGTCACAAGTGATAGCTCCGAAGGAGCTACTATGACAATCGTTTTCACTATTGATTTTATTATTATTATAAAGAGTATTATTCTTGTCTACTATTTCTCCCTTGTTGTTCTTGTTCTAGGCAAGTCATAGGTGATAACCCTGAGGAAGATTTAGTGATGGTTGCAGGAGGCAACATATTAGATGAGACATGGAGTAGACTATCCAAGTTGTATACATGAACATACACATCCATATACCAAAGAATATGAAGAAAACACTACTTTTGAGATAGAGAGTATCTCATATGGAGATTGATTGTAAGGAGCAAAAGGCTCCAAAGATGACCGAACATTAGAATAGAACTCACAATAGACTTGGTTAATGGATAATGAAGCCACCTTGACAAGAAGCATAATTCGTTTGAAGTCTGACTCAACTTTTCATAGTAAGACTTGGTAATCAACACCAAGTATATCCTGCAGAGACTACGAAGTTTTTGTAGACACAAAAGAAATCAAGACTTAGAGTGAGCTTGATATTAGAGAGGATTAGATGAGTAAAGAGACATCTTCCAGGACTGACAGACAGATGCCATGAGTTGAGAAGACTAGATCATAGCCTTAGAGACCTCTAGGAGACATGAAATCTCCTGAGAATATTCCCTTGTTTCAATGATTGTGGAGGAAAACAGTCAGAAGGACTGGGATATGGATTTTTCCTTAAGACCAAAAGGGAAGTCAGTGGCGACTTCCAATATTTATCTAACAGATCAAGCATGTTGCAAATAACAATATAGAGATGTAAAAATCTTGATTTGTGTCCAGAGGATTCTCCAAGCAAGAGGGATAAGACTATGACGAGACACTTTCTTTAGTAATCGAAGAAATAGTTCCAGTGTTCATGAAAATAGTCAGATAAACCATGATTCTGATACAGTATGAGATTAAGAGGGAGAAGTATGTGTATTTGAGATTGAGTTACCTCCATGAAAGAAGAAAAACTACCTTCAGTATCAACCACTCGCAGTTTCATATGAAGTTGTTTCCATGATAGAATAGAGGAGCTACTCTTAGAGTTCAACAACTACAGTGAGAATAAAGAAGTTATTCTCAACTTCAAAAATAACAACTTCGGGTGCAGAGTCCCAGTCCTAGAGGAACAATTGCAGAGAGAGTAGAGAACATACTCTCAGGAAGTGAGACAAATAGTGCTTTCCAGAAATCACATAGATCTAGCACATGATTGTGCATATTAAGTTGTAGCTGAGCATGTTGAAGCAAGATCCAAGAGATTGGTATGTGAGGATTGATAGTTTTCTGATGAGCTTGGGCTTACCAAGAGAAAAGTTGATCCCAACTTTTACTTCAAGATTGAGAATGATGGACCAATTATATTGTTGTTATATGTGGATGACTTATTCTTGACAGATGAAGAAAAGCTCATCACAGATTGTAAGAAGAATCTTTTCGTTGAATTTGAAATGGGGACCTAGGCCCGATGCACTATTTCTTAGGTCCTGAAGTATGGCAGAGCTCAGAAGAGATTTTCCTTAATCAAGGAAAGTATGATGTGGAAATTTTGAAGAGATTCGAATGATGGAATGTAAATCTATGTCCACTCCTATGGAAATGAATCTAAAGTTATTGGTTGATACATTGACAAAAATAGTTGATGTTACTCTATACAGACAAATGATTGGTTTGTTGTTGTATCTGACGAATAGCAGACCAGATACACGCTTTGCTGTGAACACCTTGAGTCAATATCTGGTAGATCCCAGACGTGTTCACCTTGTAGTTGCAAAGCATGTGATGAGATACCTTAAGGGTACATTGGACTATGGCCTCTGTTATATTGGAGACTGTGACTTCATATTTTATGGCTATACCGATTCAAATTGGATTGGAAGTGCTTCAGATAGAAAAAACACTTCAATATATTGTTTCAGTTTGGGGTCAGCCATGACTTCGTGGTAAATCAGGAAGAATTCAAGTGTTTCTCTCAACACGACATAAGCGAAGTACATTGCAACATGTTCTTCCAGTTGTGAAGCCATATCACTTCGGAATTTGTTGACAGGTCTGTTTGATCTGGAGATGGAAGCTACCATGATTCTATGTGATAACCATAGTTGCATAAAGATGACAAAGAACCTGGTGTTCCATGATAAGACAAAGCACATAGCAATCCGATATCATTACATTCGTGACATGGTGCAAAAGAGAGTTGTAAAGCTCCAATATGTTGGCACAAATGAGCAGGTTGCGTATGTGTTGACCAAGCCTCTGTCTCGTGTGAAGTTTGAGTACTTCTAAGACAAGCTTGAGTAGTCCAAAAGGAGATCCCTCAAAAGGGGGAGTGATGTTGATGATACTATGGTATCCTAACCAACAATGGGTAGCTCAATTAGGATTTTATATCCTAGGGGATTGATCATCCCTGGGCAGATCCTGGAGATCTGGTAAGGACGGTTTGTCAGAGTACATGTGCATGTATATGCCAATTGTGGTCAGTAGTGGTAGCTCAGTTAGGATTTTATATCCTAGGGAATCTTATGATTCCTAGGTAGATCCCGAAGGTCTAGTAAGGATGGTCTGTCAGAGTACCATGTGGTAGCTTGTTAGGATTTTATATCCTAGGGAATATTATGATTCATGGGCAGATCCCAAAGGTCCGGTAAGGATCGTTTGTCAGAGTACCACAAATGTTGTTGTTAATGCACTTGCCTCATTTTGTTTCTGCATATAGATGCTAATGTTCCAACTTTATGTTGTTGATGATGATGTTATTTCAACTTCATGTTGTTGATGTTGATGTTCCAACTTCATGATGTTGATGATGAAGATGTTACTCTAGCTCTGCATTGTAAATGATGATGACGTTCATTTTCTACTGATGTTAATGATGAGAAAAAAACTTCCAATGACCTATAGATATGACCAACCCTGTTCCCGATGCCGATGACGGTGTCCCCTCCTCTCGATGATGTATGGAGTCGAGTTAGTTATTAATGTTGTCAGTAGAATACCCTTCTTGTTAAGGGGGAGTGTTGAAATATTGTAACTTCGAAGAATATTCTACCTGAGAGAGAGTTGAATAATATTATTATATTATATTTAATTAGGCCCTATTGTGCCTTAGTAAAATTCGTCCCTATTGTGCCTAGAAAATTAATTGTAAATTAAGAAGGAAAAGTGACAGGTTGGCCCAAGCCTAAATATAGGCTGGCCATACCACTATTTATAAGAGAGGCTAGTGCCTCATTTGGAAACACTCACCAACCAGCTCTGTAGTGTGAAAGTCTTGGAGGAGAGAAGTTGTTGCAACTGGGGGTGACGTCAAGGAGGGTTTCTCATTTATATCTTGGTATTTCTTGGTTAAGTGGCGCGCTACTCTTTCGAGTGAAGGAGTATATGAGGATCTTTTGTTCGGTCTTTGGTCTATGTATATTAAGGAAATTTTGTTGGTTTTTCTCCCCCATGAGGGTTTCCCAGGATAATTTGTGTGTCTCTATTGTTTCTGTGATTGCCTCTCTTTCATTGATCTTATTTATGCAACTAATGTGATAAATGATTATAATAATAAAGAAGAACCGTAATTGCTAGTTGTATAAGTAAAAACATCAACAATTTACACCTATCCAACATCAATCTTATCAATTCAGCATGATCCCATAACAGGCTAAATACAATCCATTCATCCAAGTAGACTTTGAGAAACTTATGAATAAACTCCTTAAACACTGCAACAACTGCTCAAAAATATCACATGTGCGTTCTTTAACCCAAATGACATCACTGTGTATTGAAATATTCCCCATTCTATCGTGAATGTAGTATTATGTCTATCTTCATGTGCAATTCTTATATGATGGTAGCCTAAGAAACCATCTGCAAACGAATAGGCTTCTTGTCTACCTATGTTTTCAAGTACTTCATCTGTAAATGGCGTTGGGAATGGATCATGTAGACATGCATCATTTAGTTTCCTCAAGTCGACGCAGATTCTTATACCCCCTATTTTCTTTTCCTACACTACCACATGACTTATCCATTATGATTCCTCAATTAGTTCGATGACTCCTTCCTTTAGCATGCAACCTATTTCCTCCTTTACTTTTTATTTATATCTTGGGTTCACTCTACAGGGTCTCTGTGTCACTGGCTTAGCCCATGTTTTCAGTGGGATTTTCATCTCTCCTAGGTCACTCACTATCCCTTTCATCTCTAAGAATGTAGTTGGGAATAGGTCTTGGTATTCGCGCAGTAGATATTCTATCTTTTCTATGGTTTCCTCATCCCAGTATTCTCCTATTTGTGCAAACTTAGGGCTTTCATTTGTCCCAATATTAACTTTTTGTGTCTTAACTAGCTGCGCGTATGTTGTGAGTTCCATCTCTAAGCCCTCTACTGTTTGTTCCCCCCTATTTGTTCAGTACTTGGATATTGCAGGGATATTCTTCATTCTGATCCTCCTATGTCACATTGTAACATTATAATAACTTATGAATCGTCATAGAGGCGTTCTGTGTGATGCATACAAATATTACTTCCATTAATTCTTCTTCGGTGAATATTTTTTGTTTCATTGCTTGTATCGTTGTACTTATTAGGGGTGACTCATTTTGAAAGATAAATGTCACATGGAATCTTTGAGTTATGTAATCCTAGTATGTTGTATCTCTGCGCATTTCCAGTTCTAGGTACCAGTTCTTTGGGATGGTGTCAAGGGTATGTGTGAACCTGTGTGTCCATTCTTTCCTTGGTACTTAATTCCATGATTTTTCACACTTCGCAACATGATCTGTTGGGTTTTTTCCCGATATACTTCTGTTTCATGCCTCCCTCATCAGTATTCAATCTCACTTGTATTAGTTTCCTACACGGTTTCCAATCTTTTATGTTTTTTTGTGTGTCTCCCACCATCTGGCTGGGATGGCTTTCAATACAATGTCTAGTGCTAATAACCTTTGTTGTTTTGGTACCCGTGCTTCGAATGACTATACAAATTTCGTTATATATTTCAACCCATCATACTTAGGTGGGTTGCATAGCTCTATTCCAATCCAATGTACAGATTTGGTCATGCGTGCACATCGTCGTGTGGAGACTTCATGCCTCCTCTGCTGCCAATTTCCCAAACCTGCTTTTGAGTCTGATGTACATGAAATGATGCTTCTCCAACTCAACGTACCGTCTATGGTAGGGTTAACATATTCGTCCATCCTCACAGTCATTTTATACAGGTTGTCAATTTCATCTCCCTTCGCTCGTTCAATGTACCTCCTTCCTTCTTTTGGGTCTAATGGCGCAATAACTTTCAGTTCTCCTACTTCCAATATCATCTCTATCCTTTTCATATTGATAATGGCTTGGTTATTGAATGCCCATTCTAGTCCCATTAACGATGGGTATGGTTGGTTGTCGTCCACAATCTCGATAACTTCAAAGTCTACAACACTGCACACTCCATCTATATTCACATGCATTCTCGTTAATCTGCCAATAGGTGTTATTTTGTACCGGCTTGCTAATCTCCATTTAATGGGTGACCAAACTAACTTGAGTTTCCCCATCATTTCCCATGTCTGCTTAGGTAACACGTTCACATCGGATCCCAACTCTAAGATCACATTGTCTATGTCGTATTCTCCAATATGTGCACTGAACTTGAACTCTCCATTGGTTATTTTCTTGCGCAGTAGCTAGTTCATTACTTTCTTTTCAGTAGGGGTTGCCTTCCCTTGTGCATAGTGATCGATCATAGATCATAATGCATGCAATGCATTTTCATCTTCGACTGACTCTAGGCAACTCTTCAAAAATTTTCCTAATGTACTTACTTTCACCAACGATCCTTTGGTTAAGGCCTATCCACTATATGTGGTGCATAAGATGTTCATGTTGCCCATTCTTGTTGTAATATCTCCTCCCTCGTCCTTTATAGGTCTATTTTTTCGTCTCATGGGTCAAATGTTGGCATGGGTATTTTTGATTTCTTTACCCATTGCTCCACCTGTTTCCTTATATTGGTTGCATCTATCCGTTTTTTGGTTCCTCCGCGCGTAATGACTGCTTTTTTGGGTCCTTTGTCCCATATCTCGGCTGATATCTTTTGAATGTTTGGATTCTGGTTTTGATTACCTCTGGACTGCCAGTTTTCCAACAATTGTAGACAATCCCGTGTTGCATGTTCTAACACCCGACAATAAGTGCATGTTGTGTAGGGGTTTTGGAAATACCTTGCTAGGTGTCTTGGTTGGTTATAGTTATAGCATGTTATGGGGTCTCTTCCTCCTCTCCCGAAGATTTCTCTATCTCGATGCCTACTGAATCCTCGTTGATTTCATTGATTAAATCCTCTCTGATTATTATATTGTCCTCCCCCTCCTGTCACAACATTCTTCTGCTGAATTATGTACGTATTTGATGTGCGCTCCCTCATCAAATCGAATGGAAGGCAATCCTTATCTTCATGTCCCACCGATTTGCAAAAGATAGAGAATAATCTTCTTGGGGTACTTTGATGTTTCTATAATAACTGGCATTCATGGGGGTTATGTCCCTATTTCTTGCATATCTCGCAGTATCCTCCTCCTGGTAGTGGGTTTGGTGCCCCAACTACTAAGTACTGCGCAAAGAATGGGTATTTGTCTTTGTGATGACCTTCATTCCTACACTTGGTGCACCACACTTATTCCCGTTCCTCTTTCCCCTTCGTGATTTCGGCCAACTGAATTGTTAATGTAGCTAGTTGGTTCTATATCTACACCATTCCAATGTTGTCTATGACCGAAGAGGCTTCCAACTTCATAGCAATCTCCAACGCCTGAGACTACGACGTAATCTTGTGTTGTATTAGAGGACTATAGATGTGAGGTAGCAAGCCCGTAATAAACCACTCTCTATGTTGTTGATCAAGTATTTGGAATGTTAACGTACCCATCACATCTTTGAATCTCTAATCGAACTCCCATACAGACTCAATCTGTACTTGCTTGATCTCCTTGAGCTCGGTAATGTATTGTGACTTAGACTTTGGTTTCTTGAATTCTTTTAATAATTCTTGTGTGATCTCTGCTAATGTCCTTGTTTGACCTAGTGGTGTGGTATTTTGGAGCTTCATGTATCAAACTAGCGTGCTTCCTCTAAAGATTGTTTCCAACTGCACAATCTTTGCATCGTCATCTTGGACATTCTTTGCAATCCAAATGATTTCACATATGAATAGATGTTGCTCTGGGTCTTCTGATCCAATTCCTTTGAACTCCGGTAATCTTAGTGTGTTATCTACTCCTGCCATGTTTTTGTGTGTAGGACCCCTTGCTGGTGATACTGGTTGATTCTAATTAATTGTACTACTACTATTACTTTGGTTATTGTTGCTCTGACTTCCTCTACTATTTACAAGTGATCTGGAGAGGTCTTCAAACATTGTCTCAGATTCGGGTAACAAACATGAGGTTGTGGTTTCGACCTAGGACTCTGCTCGGGAAGGACTTACTAGTTCTTATATAACTGGACTGAAC
>JASDQU010585622.1:13121-24997 GCA_032191745.1 Picea mariana | reverse complement strand
TATTTGGATATGATTATGAGATCATTTACAAGAAGGGAAAGGAAAATGTAGTGGCTGATGCTCTTTCCTAGAAATATGAAGAAGATGGGTCCCTTTTCTCCCTCTCCTTCATTGTACCAGATTGGCTCCAAGTTGTTCGTCAAGAATAGTGGCAAGACCCCAAAATTTCTAGCCTGCTCCACCAATTGCAACACAATTCTTCAGTTTCTCCAGCGTACTCTTGGCATAATGAAGAGATTCGCTACAAAGGTCATTTTTATTTATGCAAACAATGCCAACTTAAATCCACAGTGCTTTCTGAACTTCACGCCTCACTCACAATAGGGCATTCAAGGTTTACCAAAACCTATGAACGGGTCAAATTTTTTTTTTTGGGAGGGTATGCAACAGGTTGTCCACACCTTTGTGGCTGAATGTGAGGTCTATCAACGCAACAAGGGAGAAATTATCAAATCCCCTGGCACACTCCAACTGCTTCCGATTCCCCCTTCTATTTGGAGAGATATTTCTATGGATTTCATTTTGGGCTTACCTAAATCGAGCAATAAGTCAGTGATCATGGTGGTACTCGATCTTCTCTACAAATATGATCATTCTTGTGCTCTTCAAAACCCTTTCACAGTCGCCACAATGGCTCAAATATTCACGGATAATATCTTCAAGCTTCATGGCATGCCTAATTCTATTGTCTCTGATTGAGACCCCACTTTCACCAACATTTTTTGGAAAGAATTGTTCAATCTCCACGACACCCAATTGCATCTCAACACTGCCTATCACCCCTAGATGGATGGCCACACTGAAGTTGTCAACAAGTGTTTGGAAACATATTTGAAGTGTTTTTCATCTGAGCGAAAAAATTGATGGGCTCAATGGTTACCCCTAGTTGAATGGTGGTACAACACATCTTACAATACAACTACTCACATGAATCTTTTTGAAGTAGTCTATGGCCAAAATCCCCCATCAATTTTCTTCTATATGCCAGTGGTCTCGAAGGTTCAGGAGGTTGACAAAAATCTTACAGTCTGTGAGGCTATTATTCGTGCCCTCAAAGAAATTTTGGTCATGGCTCAAAATCGCATGAAGCAACAAGCAGATCAAAGTCGTTCTGAATGCCATTTTGTTGAAGGGGACCATGTATGTTTTCGAGTACAATCTTATAAGAAAACTTCACTCAAAGCTCAACACTGTTAGAAACTTGCACCCAAATTTTATGGTCCTTATACAGTGCTCAAGCGTGTGGGATCGGTGGCCTATCAATTAGCTCTACCCAGTCAATGGAAGCTCCATCTTGTTTTTTGTGTTTCTTGCTTAAAGAAGGTGATTGGAACTAAGTGCCACACTCAAACTAGTCTCCTCAGGTTTAATGAAGAAGTTTCCATATGGTTGCAGCCACAAGCAGTCTTGGCCCAAAGAGTGCGTCGTCTCTGTTAGTGCATGATCCAGGAAGTGTTAGTCCAATGGAAAGATACATCTCCAGAAGTGGCCACCTGGGAGCCGACTACCATTCTATAACAATTCCCTCATCTAAAGCCTTGAGGACAAGGTTTTTCTTCAAGGGGGAGGGCATGTTAGGGACCTAACCCCTCACATAGGTAGAATAATATAATTCCATGTAATAAAAGCCAATATTAATAAGGCCTAGCAATAAGGAAGAATAAGTCAAATGTAAGAAGACCTAATAGAAGCTTTTGCTTCTAGAAGGATCTTCCTCTAGATTATTCTTTTGGATAGATATAGTATAAATAGAAGTAGAGGGTATGCAAAATCTTGTCTTGGATATTATTTTAATAGAGCTCTGCTTTGCTGGAGATTGCCCACTCGAAGAGACAAGTGAACATTGCTATCAGTAATCAAAGTGCTCTTTCTGGTGTTATTCTGGTATTGTTCTAGTTATATCATTGTTTCTCTGGCATTTCTAGCTAAATATTTATGTTTTGCATACTATTTTATATATGGAATACTACACATAGACCATAGCCAATCCCTCACATTCTTTTGTGGTATATATTTTTTTTCCGTTGTTGATAGTTTCCTACTTGCAAAAGTGATTGGGTGATCTATCTCTCCCTCGCCTGGTTGTGAAAAGATCACTCCTAATTCTATTGATGATGCATTCACATGTACATGAAAGTCCTTGTTCCAGTCTGGGAAAATTAATATCGATGCAATTACTAACTTTTGTTTTAGTGTGTCCAGTCCTTTCTGACAATCGTCATTCCATTGGAACTTCGCTTCTTTTTTCAGTAATTTTTCCACTAGTGCACTAATCTATGCATATCCTTTGATAAGTTTTCTGTAATACCTTGTGGGACCTAATGTTGTGTGCAACTATTTGACTGATGTGAGTGGTTGTAAGTCTATAATAACTACAATCTTTGCAGGATCAACTATTAGATGTTGTTTGCATACCACGTGTCCTTATAATATTCCAAACGATGTGAGAAAAATATACTTCTTTAGGTTTAAGGATATCTAATGTTGTTTATGTTGAAATATTGTAACTTCGAAGAATATTCTCCCTGAGAGAGAGTTGAATAATATTATTATATTATATTTAATTAGGCCCTATTGTGCCTTAGTAAAAGTCATCCCTATTTGCCTTGACAATTAATTGTAAATTAAGAAGGAAAAGTGACAGGTCGGCCCAGACCTAATTATGGGCTGGACATAACACTATTTATAAGAGAGGCCAGTGCCTCATTTGGACACACTCACCAACTAGATCTTCAATGCACAAGTCTTGGAGGAGAGAAACAACTGCAACTGGGGGTGACGTCAAGTAGGGTTTCTGGTATATCTCTTGGTATTTCTTGGTTAAGTGGTGCGCTACTCTTCCTAGTGAAGGATTAGAGGAGGATCTTCTGTTCGATCCTTGGTCTATCTATATTGAGGAAGTTTTGTTGGGTTTTATCCCCCATGAGGGTTTCCCAAGATAATCTGCATGTCTCTATTTTTTCTGTGATTGCCTCTCTTTCAATGATCTTATTTATGCAACTAATGTGCTAAATGATTATAATAATAAAGAAGAATTGTATCTGCTAGTTTTATAAGTAAAAAATTCAACATGGTATCAGAGCAGGCCCAAAAGGGACCAAATCACAATTTATAAGAAGTAGCTGGCTTCAACACATCCTCTCCAAGATTTAGTTTCAGTATTGCAGCTGCTGCAAAATCAGGGTTTCTGCATAAACCATAAGTGTGACATTTTCGTTGTTTGAGGAGGACGTTGGAGAAATTAACCACACCTAGGAACTTTCCCTAGGAGCGCGCATCTAGTCCCCGAATCAAAATTCTGAAATTTGAAGTTTGAGCAATTAGTGTTTCCTCATAAAACCCTAAGTTGTAGTTGAAATACCAGTTGCAGTATCAGTTGTAGTTGTAGTTGCAGTGCCAGTTCCTTCGTACTAGTTGCAATGAAATTTTTTGTGAAGTGTTGGGACTGATTTTTATTGTCCCAGTGCGCCTTACCCTAGAAAATCTCCATCTACCTTTAAATTACAAGTTGCAACACCTTTGAAGTTTTAAAGGATCATTATTGTTTGCCACTGTTGTTGGATGGTGCCACTACATGTCGATGATATCAGAGGTATGTACTTACACATATTTTAACTGTATCATTATTTTAAAGGGTACTTGTAGGAGAAATGATATTTTGTCTAAGAAACAATCATAGATCCAGAAGGATCAGAGATCCAACACATTCAAAGGAACTATGCACCCCGAGTTTGATTACTTCGATATGCCTCTACTTGTTATGGCATTATTGTAATCTTATGAATATCCAGGTTACATTTTGATTTATTGAAGTTATCATACTAACCATTGGTCAAAATTAAAGTCAAAGTATTAGATTGATTAAAGTTGAGATTATAGAATTTATTCCCTAACTTAGATTTATGTCAAGATAACATATTATCTTAGTACAGAGAACAAGTTGAAGAGAAGAAACAACACTCGTTCTTGAGGACAAGACTCTAGGTTCCAGGTTTGATTGATTAAATTGATAAGACTCAAAATTGCACATATCAAGCTTGATAATTGCCACATTACAAGTAAACACTATAGTTGTGATAGAAAATCTTTGAAAAGTTTTATTATTGAATACTTGGTAGCATGTGAGCACTATTGAGATAAATGCTTGCGATAATCATTTACTAGATATAACTAACATCTCCTCTAGGACAAAGTTCTTGTTTTGTTTCTAGGTTACCATGGAGAAATGATTGATCACAACACTAGAAGAGTGTTTGTCTCATTCCTTATTATTTCATTTATTACTTTTTACCCTTGTTTCAAGCATGTCACAAGTGATAGCTCCGAAGGAGCTACTGTGACGATCGTTTTCACTATTGATTTTATTATTATTATAAAGAGTATTATTCTTGTCTACTATTTCTCCCTTGTTGTTCTTGTTCTGGGCAAGTCATAGGTGATAACCCCGAGGAAGCTTTAGTGACGGTTGCAGGAAGCAACATATTAGATGAGACATGGAGTAGACTATCCAAGTTGTATACATGAACGTACAATCCATATACCAAAGAATATGAAGAAAACACTACTTTTGAGATAGAGAGTATCTCATATGGAGATTGATTGTAAGGAGCAAAAGACTCCAAAGATGACCGAACATTAGAATAGAACTCACAATAGACTTGGTTAATGGATAATGAAGCCACCTTGACAAGAAGCAAAATTCGTTTGAAGTCTGACTCAACTTTTCATAGTAAGAATTGGTATTCAACACCAAGTATATCCTGCAGAGACTACGAAGTTTTTGTAGACACGAAAGAAATCAAGACTTAGAGTGAGCCTGATATTAGAGAGGATTAGATGAGTAAAGAGACATCTTCCAGGACTGACAGGCAGATGCCATGAGTTGAGAAGACTAGATCGTAGCCTTAGAGACCTCTAGGAGACATGAAATCTCCTGAGAATATTCCCTTGTTTTAGTGATTGTGGAGGAAAACAGTCAGAAGGACTGGGTTACGGATTTTTCCTTAAGACCAGAAGGGAAGTTAGTGGCGACTTCCAATATTTATCTAACAGATCAAGCATGTTGCAAATAACAATATAGAGATGTAAAAATCTTGATTTGTGTCCAGAGGATTCTCCAAGCAAGAGGGATAATACTATGACGAGACACTTGCTTCAGTAATCGAAGAAATAGTTCCAGTGTTCGTGAAAATAGTCAGATAAACCATGATTCCGATACAGTATGAGATTAAGAGGGAGAAGTATGTGTATTTGAGATTGAGTTACCTCCATGAAAGAAGAAAAACTACCTTCAGTATCAACCACTCTCAGTTTCATATGAAGTTGTTGCCATGATAGAATAGAGGAGCTACTCTTAGAGTTCAACAACTATAGTGAGAATAAAGAAGTTATTCTCAACTTCAAAAATAACAGCTTCAGGTGCAGAGTCCCAGTCCTAGAGGAACAATTGCAGAGAGAGTAGAGAACATACTCTCAGGAAGTGAGACAAATTGTGCTTTCCAGAAATCACATAGATCTAGCACATGATTGTGCATATTAAGTTGCAGCTGAGCATGTTGAAGCAAGATCCAAGAGCTTGGTATGTGAGGATTGATAGTTTTCTGATGAGCTTGGGCTTACCAAGAGAAAAGTTGATCCCAACTTTTACTTCAAGATTGAGAATGATGGACCAATTATATTGTTGCTATATGTGGATGACTTATTCTTGACAGATGAAGAAAAGCTCATCACAGATTGTAAGAAGAATATTTTCATTGAATTTGAAATGGGGACCTAGGCCCGATGCACTATTTCTTAGGTCCTGAGGTATGGCAGAGCTCAGAAGAGATTTTCCTTAATCAAGGAAAGTATGATGTGGAAATTTTGAAGAGATTCGATATGATGGAATGTAAATCTATGTCCACTCCTATGGAAATGAATCTAAAGTTATTGGTTGATACTTCGTAAAAAATAGTTGATGTTACTCTATACAGACAAATGATTGGTTTGTTGTTGTATCTGACGAATACCAGACCAGATACATGCTTTGCTGTGAACACCTTGAGTCAATATCTGGTAGAGCCCAGATGTGTTCACCTTGTAGTTGCAAAGCATGTGATGAGATACCTTAAGGGTACGTTGGACTATGGCCTCTGTTATATTGGAGACTGTGACTTCATATTTTATGGCTATACCGATTCAAATTGGGTTGGAAGTGCTTCAGATAGAAAAAACACTTCAATATATTGTTTCAGTTTGGGGTCAGCCATGACTTCGTGGTAAAGCAGGAAGAAGTCAAGTGTTTCTCTCAACACGACATAAGCAAAGTACATTGCAACATGTTCTTCCAGTTGTGAAGCCATATCACTTCGGAATTTGTCGACAGGTCTGTTTGATCTGGAGATGGAAGCTACCATGATTCTATGTGATAACCATAGTTGCATAAAGATGACAAAGAACCTGGTGTTCCATGATAAGACAAAGCACATAGCGATCCGATATCATTACATTCATGACATGGTGCAAAAGAGACTTGTAAAGCTCCAATATATTGGCACAAATGAGCAGGTTGCATATGTGTTGACCAAGCCTCTGTCTCGTGTGAAGTTTGAGTACTTCTAAGACAAGCTTGAGTAGTCCAAAAGGAGCTCCCTCAAAAGGGGGAGTGATGCTGATGATACTATGGTATCCTAACCAACAATGGGTAGCTCAATTAGGATTTTATATCCTAGGGGATTGATCATCCTTGGGTAGATCCCGAAGATCTGGTAAGGACGGTTTGTCAGAGTACATGTGCATGTATATGCCAATTGTGGTCAGTAGTGGTAGCTCAGTTAGGATTTTATATCCTAGGGAATCTTATGATTCCTRGGTAGATCCCGAAGGTCTAGTAAGGATGGTCTGTCAGAGTACCATGTGGTAGCTTGTTAGGATTTTATATCCTAGGGAATATTATGATTCATGGGTAGATCCCAAAGGTCCGGTACAGATGGTTTGTCGGAGTACCACAGATGTTGTTGTTAATGCACTTGCCTCATTTTGTTTCTGCATATAGATGCTAATGTTCCAACATTTTGTTGTTGATGATGATGTTATTTCAACTTCGTGTTGTTGATGTTGATGTTCCAACTTCATGATGTTGATGATGAAGATGTTACTCTAGCTCTGCATTGTAAATGATGATGATGTTCATTTTCTACTGATGTTAATGATGAGAAAAAAACTTCCGATGACCTATAGATATGACCGACCGTGTTCCTGATGCCGATGACGGTGTCCCCTCCTCTCGATGATGTATGGATTCGAGTCAGTTATTAAGGTTATCAGTAGAATACCCTTCTTGTTAAGGGGGAGTGTTGAAATATTGTAACTTCGAAGAATATTCTACCTGAGAGAGAGTTGAATAATATTATTATATTATATTTAATTAGGCCCTATTGTGCCTTAGTAAAATTCATCCCTATTGTGCCTGAAAAATTAATTGTAAATTAAGAAGGAAAAGTGACAGGTCGGCCCAAGTCTAAATAAAGGTTGGCCATACCACTATTTATAAGAGAGGCTAGTGCCTCATTTGGACACACTCACCAACTAGCTCTGTAGTGTGAAATTCTTGGAGGAGAGAAGTTGTTGCAACTGGGGGTGACGTCAAGGAGGGTTTCTCGTCTATCTCTTGGTAAATTCTTGGTTAAGTGGCGCGCTACTCTTCCGAGTGAAGGAGTATATGAGGATCTTCTGTTCGGTCTTTGGTTTATGTATATTAAGGAAATTTTGTTGGTTTTTCTCCCCCATGAGGGTTTCCTAGGATAATTTGTGTGTCTCTATTGTTTTTGTGATTGCCTCTCTTTCATTGATCTTATTTATGCAACTAATGTGATAAATGATTATAATAATAAAGAAGAACCGTAATTGCTAGTTGTATAAGTAAAAACATCAACAATTTACACCTATCCAACATCAATCTTATCAATTCAGCATGATCCCATAACAAGCTAAATATAATCCATTCATCCAAGTAGACTTTGAGAAACTTATGAATAAACTCCTTAAACACTGCAACAACTGCTCAAAAATATCACATGTGCGTTCTTTAACCCAAATGACATCACTGTGTATTGAAATATTCCCCATTCTATCGTGAATGTAGTATTATGTCTATCTTCATGCACAATTCTTATCTGATGGTAGCCTAAGAAACCATCTACAAACAAATAGGCTTCTTGTCTGCCTATGTTTTCAAGTACTTCATCTGTAAATGGCGTTGGGAATGGATCATGTAGACATGCATCATTTAGTTTCCTCAAGTCGACGCAGATTCTTATACCCCCTATTTTCTTTTCCTACACTACCACATGACTTATCCTTTTTGATTCCTCAATCAGTTCGATGATTCCTTCCTTTAGCATGCAACCTATTTCCTCCTTTACTTTTTATTTATATCTTGGGTTCACTCTGTAGGGTCTCTGTGTCACTAGCTTAGCCCATGTTTTTAGTGGGATTTTCATCTCTCCTAGCTCACCCGCTATCCCTTTCATCTCTAAGAATGTAGTTGGGAATAAGTCTTGGTATTCGCGCAGTAGATATTCTATCTTTTCTACGGTTTCCTCATCCCAGTATTCTCCTATTTGTGAAAACTTAGGGCTTTCCTTTGTCCCAATATTAACTTTTCGTGTCTTAACTAGCTGCGCGTATGTTGTGGGTTCCATCTCTAAGCCCTCTACTGTTTGTTCCCCCCTATTTATTCAGTACTTGGATATTGCGGGGATATTCTTCATTCTGATCCTCCTATGTCACATTGTAACATTATAATAACTTATGAATCGTCATAGAGGCGTTGTGTGTGATGCATACAAATATTACTTTCATTAATTCTTCTTTGGTGAATATTTTTTGTTTAATTGCCTGTAGCGTTGTACTTATTAGGGGTGACTCATTCTGAAAGATAAATGTCACATGGAATCTTTGAGTTATGTAATCCTAGTATGTTGTATCTTTGCGCATTTCCAGTTCTAGGTACCAGTTCTTTGGGATGGTGTCAAGGGTATGTGTGAACCTGTGTGTCCATTCTTTCCTTGGTACTTAATTCCATGATTTTTCACACTTCGCAACATGATCTATTGGGTTTTTTCCCGGTATACTTCTGTGTCATGCCTCCCTCATCAGTATTCAATCTCACTTGTATTAGTTTCCTACACTGTTTCCAATCTTCTATGTTTTTTTGTGTGTCTCCCACCATCTGGCTGGGGTGGCTTTCAATACAATGTCTAGTGCTAATAACCTTTGTTGTTCTGGTACCTGTGCTTCGAATGACTGTACAAATTTTGTTATATCTTTCAACCCATCATACTTAGGTGGGTTGCATAGCTCTATTCCAATCCAATGTACAGATTTGGTCATGCGTGCACATCATCGTGTGGAGACTTCATGCCTCCTCTGCTGCCAATTTCCCAAACCTGCTTTTGAGTATGATGTACATGAAATGATACTTCTCCAACTCAACGCACCGTCTATGGTAGGGTTAACATAGTCGTCCATCCTCGCAGTCATTTTATACAGGTTGTCAATTTCATCTCCCTTCGCTCGTTCAATGTACCTCCTTCCTTCTTTTGGGTCTAATGGCGCAATAACTTTCAGTTCTCCTACTTCCAATATCATCTCTATCCTTTTCATATTGATAATGGCTTGGTTATTGAAGGCCTATTCTAGTCCCATTAACGTTGGGTATGGTTGGTTGTCGTCCACAATCTCGATAACTTCAAAGTCTACAACACTGCACACTCCATCTATATTCACATGTATTCTCGTTAATATGCCAATAGGTGTTATTTTGTACTGGCTTGCTAATCTCCATTTAATGGGTGACCAAACTAACTTGAGTTTCCCCATCATTTCCCATGTCTGTTTAGGTAACACGTTCACATCGGATCCCACGTCTAAGATCACATTGTCTATGTTGTATTCTCCAATATGCGCACTGAACTTGAACTCTCCATTGGTTATTTTCTTGCGCAATATCTAGTTCATTACTTTCTTTTCAGTAGGGGTTGCCTTCCCTTGTGTGTAGTGATCGATCATAGAGCATAATGCATGCAATGCATTTTCATCTTCGACCGACTCTAGGCAACTCTTCAAAAATTTTCCTAATGTACTTACCTTCATCAACGATCCTTTGGTTAAGGCCTATCCACTATATGTGGTGCATAAGATGTTCACGTTGCCCATTCTTGTTGTAATATCTCCTCCCTCGTCCTTTATAGGTCTCTTTTTTCGTCTCATGGGTCGAATGTCGGCATGGGTACTGCTGATTTCTTTACCCATTGCTCCGCCTGTTTCCTTATATTGGTTGCATCTATCCCTGTTTTGGTTCCTCCGCGCGTAATGACTGCTTTTTTGGGTCCTTTGTCCCATATCTCGGCTGATATCTTTTGAATGTTTAGATTCTGGTTTTGATTACCTCTAGACTGCCAGTTTGCCAACAATTGTGGACAATCCCGTGTTGCATGTTCTAACACCCGACAATAAGTGCATGTTGTGCAGGGGTTTTGGAAATACCTTGCTAGGTGTCTTGGTTGGTTATAGTTATAGCATGTTATGGGGCCTCTTCCTCCTCTCCTAAAGTTTGCTCTATCTAGACGCCTACTGAATCCTCCTTGATTTCATTGATTAAATCCTCTCTGATTATTATATTGTCCTCCCCCTTCTGTCACAACATTCTCCTGCTGAATTATGTACGTATTTGATGTGCGCTCCCTCATCAGATCGAATGGAAGGCAATCCTTATCTTCATGTCCCACTGATTTGCAAAAGATAGAGAATAATCTTCTTGGGGTACTTTGATATTTCTATAATAACTGGCACTCATGGGGGTTATGTCCCTATTTCTTGCATATCTTGCAGTATCCTCCTCCTGGTAGTGGGTTTGATGCCCCAACTACTAAGTACTGCGCAAAGAATGGGTATTTGTCTTTGTGATGACCTTCATTCCTACACTTGGTGCACCACACTTATTCTCGTTCCTCTTTCCCCTTCGTGATTTCAGCCAACTGAATTGTTAATGTAGCTAGTTGGTTCTATATCTACACCATTCCAATGTTGTTTATGACCGAAGAGGCTTCCAACTTCATAGCAATCTCCAACGCCTGAGACTACGACGTAATCTTGTGTTGTATTAGAGGACTATAGATGTGAGGTAGCAAGCTCGTAATAAACCACTCTCTATGTTGTTGATCGAGTATTTGGAATGTTAACGTACCCATCACATCTTTGAATCTCTAATCGAACTCCCATACAGACTCAATCTGTACTTGCTTGATCTCCTTGAGCTCGGTAATGTATTGTGACTTAGACTTTGGTTTCTTGAATTCTTTTAATAATTCTTGTGTGATCTCTGCTAATGTCCTTGTTTGACCTAGTGGTGTGGTATTTGGAGCTTCATGTATCAAACTAGCGCGCTTCCTCTAAAGATTGTTTCCAACTGCATGATCTTTGCATCGTCATCTTGGACATTCTTTGCAGTCCAAATGATTTCACATATGAATAGATGTTGCTCTGGGTCTTCTGATCCAATTCCTTTGAACTTCGGTAATCTTAGTGTGTTATCTACTCCTGCCATGTTTTTGTGTGTAGGACCCCTTGCTGGTGATACTGGTTGATTCTAATTAATTGTACTACTACTATTACTTTGGTTATTGTTGCTCTGACTTCCTCTACTATTTACAAGTGATCTGGAGAGGTCTTCAAACGTTGTCTCAGATTCAAGTAACAAACACGAGGTTGTGGTTTCGACCCAGGACTCTGCTCGGGAAGGACTTACTAGTTCTTATATAATTGGACTGAACTGGATATCTTCTTCTTCTTCTTTCTTTATCCGTTGTACTTCTGTGATATATATATATATATAT